>JAJOOO010006488.1:0-22563 GCA_029582685.1 Solanum piurae | reverse complement strand
TGTAGTTTGTTGTAACTTTTAATTTGGAACTCCAATACTTGATAGCAAATATGAGAATTATATATATTATGATATAATATGAAAATTTAGAATTGAAATATATGTATTATGATATAATATGAGACTTAAATGGAATAAAAAATTGAGACTTAAGATTGAGAGGATATAAAAAATAGATGAGAGAATAGATGATTTTGTAAGAAATAATAAGGGATAGAGGAGTATTTATAATATTAAAAATGGGTTAAAGTGTATTTATGATAACTTGAGGGTTTAAATTAAAGTATTAAAAGTAGGGGTGGTAGGGGGTGTTGGGGAAGGGAAAAATAGGTGAATAAATCTGTAGGGGGGCCCACTAGCCGTTGCCCCAACTGATTAATTTAAAAAAATAAAAATAAAAATAATAAAAAATTAGGAGATCCCGCGAACCGACCGGTTCAGCCGGGCCGGGTCAACCGGGCCCAAAGGATGAACCGGTCCCCTATCCCGAACCCCTCCCAACCCGCGAAAATGTACGGGACCGGGTCCGGCGAGCCGATTCTCGAACCGGTTGCGGGCTGACCCGGTCCCCCTGCCAGAGGCACTGCTACTCTTGATGTGACTACTTCGGGCACTGATGCCCAATTACAGACTGCAGCTCAGAGTTCTGATGCCCCGACAGAAGGAGAGACCGCATAGACAAGATTTCTCTTTACCTCTCTCCTTGTCTTGCTTTGATTTTATTTTTAGATACTATTACTTGCATTTGAGGACAAACGCATTTCTTTTGTGGTGGGATAAGGCTCACCTTGTTTGCTTGTTTTGAATGATGTTTTCTGTATATATTTGGGTTGTCTGTTTTTAATTGTGTTCTTAAAACTGCTTTGCGATTGTTTGAGCTTATGGCTCTCTTTTGGATTTAATTGAAAGATAATTTTGACCCTTCCAAAAAAAATTCAGTTTTTCAAAAAATTTCGCCACCTCTTATGTTGAAAGTGGTTGTTCTTGTACAAATTCAAATCTTGATTTCAATCAATACCGATGACTTGAATAGTGCTCTCAATCAAACAAACATGAATGTGCGGCTACGACGAGAACAAATGAAGTTGCATGGACAATACGTGAACTCTTTGCATCTCATTGTCATTAGCCATTTCTCAAATTGATTCTCTTGTAATGACCGTTGCAAACTAGCGAAAGTATGTAGTCTTGTTTGACTTAAGTGTCGATTCCTTGTGTGATGAGATTACTTTGAACCTTGCATGAATAAACCTAGAATTTGTCCCGTTAGTCTGATTGATTTAGCAAGGTGTGCTCTTTAGATGATCTTAGGCAATTTTTCAAGAGTGTGAGCCAATTTGACATATACCTCTTTTGTGGCCTACCCGTGAGTGTGTGAAACTCTCTTGAACACTCTTTGAGCCTTACCTTTCTTTGAAATAACCTTGATGAACCCTAGATCTTACTTGATCTACTACCTATAATCCTCTTGATTTGTGGTTTAGTGAATAGCCAACTTAGGTTGGGGGTGTGGTGAAAAAGGAAAAGGAGAAGTCAAGAAGTGCAAGAAAAGTCTCCCTTAACCCATGGTGTTGCGGAAAAATGGAAACCCTACATATAAAAAAAAAAAAAAAAAAGAATGAAAAAGAAAAGTTGTGGAATAAAAGTACAAAAGAAATTGGGTTTCTAAGCAATCCATGAAGGTGAATAAAAAGATGACTTAGAAGCACTAGAAAAATAATTGATAAAGGAAAAGAAGGGGATGCCTTGAGAATACCACATCTCATGAGGAAAAAGTCACTGAGCCTAAATGACCATACCTTTGCACTCACCCCATTACAAGCCTTAGAAAGACCTCTTTGATATTGAGTGAGCCGAACCGAAGATCGATTGGAAAATAAGGGCAAGCCTATGGGTGAAATATGCATTGTGTTCCTCTTTTTGAGTATGAGCGTTGATGCTTATCGTGACCAACGACACTAACTACGGTTTGAGTGTGTACGATCGTCGATAATATAGTAACCCAACACGCCTATTTTCAACCCACTTTCTCGAATTCTTCACAGCCACCTTGTTTCAGCTTTACCCAAGTGCCGTCCAATTTCTGCGTACTCGGTGATATCAGTCTGAATTGCCGAACCAGTTGGTGTGTCGCCGAGCAATCACCTGTTTCGCCGATTTTTACAGAACTTCCCAGTAAACCTGGGAATTCAAACGGTGGTCACCATCAAGATCGCCGACAGATTCGGCGGTGCGCCAACAAGTTCACATGCTTACCGAGTTTTACAGGCTTCAACTTTGGAAATAATTGAAATCAAACGGCGGATAAGGTCGAGTTCACCGACCTCTTCGACGACTCACATTTGGACTTGTTGCTTGTCACCCTGCACTTTTCAAGCACTTTTCACATTTCAACCTATACCACAACACAATATTATTTTACCAATACGTAAATATAAAATATTAAGGGGTTTTGGGTTGCCTCCTAAACAACGCCTTGGTTAACATTGCGGCACGACGCAAGTCAACAACTATTCTTCATTTTCGGAGTCGCTCATGTTGTAATTAGGCGAGTCCTCACTGAATGGTGGGTAATAACCTGATATCAAATGGCCAATTTGAGCATCCTGCAACTGAATAGTCATGGAATGAGAGGCTGATGCTTCGTTTAGCATTTCTATGTTCTCCTTCATCTCATTCAACATCTTCTCATATGCCTCAATTTTTTGTTGAATGAGTGACAGAGCTTCATCATCCTGCACCCTTCTCTGCTTCTTCCCACATTTATACTCTCAAAGAGAGGAGTGCTTTTCTTTTCCATTATCTTGTACTTCTAATTCTGTGACTCGGGTGGATAGAACATCCAACTGGGTGACTAGTGCGTCCCACTTCTGCTTTCTTTTTGCTTCTTTGTTGGCTTCTACCATGCAATAAATAATATTTATATTTTTTTAATATTAATTTTCAATATGTAGGTCGCTTGACCATATAATATTAATAATATGTATTTAGTATGTTTTTATTTGTCATCTGATTTATCAAACATATGATATGCAATGGTAAACTTCTGCGTGATGCCCTAATCACTTTCATAACCCAACAAGTGGTATCAGAGCACATGGTTCAATGATCCAATGGTTCAACAAGACTGAAGAAAGGTTCAAGTGGTTACAAATCAATTTGCAACAAAATTGACGATAATGAAGATTTTTGTCCAACTACATGTAAAAAAAAGATTAAACCATATTTTCAACAGTTGCTGCAATTTTTAAAAATAAAAATAAAATATTTATACTTGTAAATTCATGTTATAAGTTTTATTTTCTATGAATTTACTTAATCATGTTAATTATTTTAAGGGAAAAGGCTTAAATATGTCATTGAACTTTGAGAAAGTCTCATTTATGTCATCCATTAAAAATTTAGCTCATCTATACAATCATTTTTTTAACTCCATTTTGCAAAACCATTTTTTATCTCATCAAGACCTCCAAACAACATTTAACATTATTTAATTGAGGTTTTGAATCAAATGTACTCTTTTTGCTTCTTCTTCCTCAAAAACACCAAAAACATATGAAGAACGTTAAGAACTACCAAATTTCGGAGTTGAAAAATGGTTTAGAAAGATCGAAGTTGAAAATTTGAGAGTTCTTGTGTTATTATATTATTTTACTATATTGTAAATTAAAAATTTAAAGATCCATGGATTTACCTCTCAACCCTGGCAAGTAAAATGTTTCGCTTCACGTCCCCATCTTTTAAAATATTGTGTATTACAATGGAGTTTGCCTGAGAATAATGAACCCCATAAAACAGAACAAGAGAAAAATAAAATAATATTCTTAGCTTGTGAGATCGTCTGCTATTTAAATAGAAAATAAATTTAAAAAATGACATGATACAAAATAAATGATAAATATAACAATTAACGAAAAAAAGAAGAAAAAGAAAACAATACTAAAGGGATAGTTAAAAAAATATGTAGGTCATTTCTTTTTAAAATGAAGAAGAAGATAACGATAAAAAAAAATCATTCCTAAAATTCCTCATCTACTTACCTAACTATTTCAATATCTTAAAACTCAACTATATATTTTAATTTGCTATCTATATAATAGGAAGACTTAAGTCATACACAATACACGGTCCCACAACGTTGTCCGCATATTTCACTTGAACACCTCAACTATGCCTTGTACCTATTGAACACCTCTAGTACTTCGAATTGATATTAGTTGAGCATTTTTTACTTACGTGGTATTTTGGGTGTGATTCACGAATAATAAGCGCGTGAAAGAATTAAATTAGACATTTTTTAAACTTAAAAATCTCTTTCTTCTCCATTGGACTTGCTGCCATCACTTCTCCACCTTACCACTCGCATCCGCCATTGTTGCCATAAACACCCTTCTTCTTCCTCATTTTTTTCTCTTCCTTTACCATCATTATCATTTTATTTTTTCAGATTTGTTATTATCGCAGCCAATACATCCATTTCTTCCTCTTCTTTTAAGCAACAACTACCATCACCTATACCGTTAACATTGACAATTGGTCGTGTTTTTTTTTCTTCAATGCTATATACCTTTTCTTCTTATTATTATTTCTACAACCACTTCACCTCCTCTATCACCATTGAATCTATATTTGTCATTGTTGATCTAGAAGATTAGAAAAAATTAAAAAGGAGAGTAGTGTTTTGATAGGCAGCAGGGAAGAACTTGGGTGGTTGGTAACAATGGTAGCTATTAAAGTTTTTTTTAAAATTTTTTTTTAATCTAAACGATTTGCCATTGTTAATCTATGGTAAAGAAGAACAGAAAACAAAAAAGAGAAAGAGAAAGAGACAGTGGGGTGGGGTGGGGGCTGATCATGGGTAGCAGGGAAAGGTTTGGTGGGTGGGGAAAATGTGCAGGGATTACAAAATTTTATATTTTATTTTTTATTATTTAAAATATTTTTTTTCAGTCATATTGAATTATATTTTTTTAATATTTTGTTTGGATCCAACTAACACATGTCATAATTTAATTCGTCATAGTGTTATGTCATAGCGAGTGTATCTCACACACTTAATATTTTTGCCTGGTTGTCCAAAAAATGTCAAATAGGTGTCAATCCTAAGTGGTAGAAGGTTTCCATAGGTATAAGGTTTAGTTGAGGTGTTCAAGTGAAATAAGCAGACAACTCTAAGGGGCTCTGTATGACTTAAGCCTAATAGAAAAGACAAAAATATCACTTATTAGCCTCACAAAAAAAAATCAAATTTTAAATTTATAAAAAATGAATATTATTGCTAATGAAAAATTAATATATCTGGAGTGTTGGAAATATAGCAATGTTTTTTGTATTTTTGATTTTCCGATCATTGAAAGAAATCTTCACTGGCACAAGGATCTCCTCACAGCAACCTCCACTACGATAGAAACCGACAATAAATTTATGAAGGCTTCGAATAATACAGATAGGCTAATCACCAGACTGCTCTGAATAGGTTAACCACCTTTAAGATCAGGCTCAACGTTTAGTGTTGGTGTTTGATTGTGGATGGATTCCATTTTTCCCATCCTGTCAAATTTTCTTCAGATGGACGAATATTTACTTGAACCAATAAGAGCATCTCAGCTAACACCGCTGACATGTAGTGACATCAAATTTTCATCTTGGAAAAAACTTTTCCTAAGCTTGACTATTATTAAGAATATATGGTTACTCCTCATATGCATCTGAATTCAAAACAACTCTTGTGGTAATTTAAAACAAAACGCCAAGTTCTGGCAAGACGCCCCAGACTCATGTGTGTGACTTAGTTCTGTGATATTTACGTTCTAAGCATCCGATGTATGCTCTAAACATGTTCAATATTCAACGTTGGAGGCTCGCCTAATAGATCTTAAGCAAATTATGTGTTAAATTCTTTAGTTAACGTCATAATTCTTTAATAAATGAATGATACTAAATAATTTTTTCATCTATATAAATAAGGGGATTGAGAGTAACTCAAACAAAAAATTGTAGTATAGTATATTTACTATTTGGTAATATCGTGAGGGTGATTATTATTTAATAATTTTATTTAAAGATACATACCCTAATTTTACATCTTTACTTTATATTGGTCTTTATATTTTTGTCATATGTCTCAAAATTATCATATGTTATTATTTCACTATTTGAAAATAATTTTATTTTTATTCACGATGGATTGATGTTTTTATGATAATACTAATAAGTTTTATTGATTATTTTCTTTCATGGAGGTAAATTGCATAGGATGATAGTAATATATTTTTAGGAATAATGATTCTTTTATTGTTTAAAAGTTAAGATATTAGAGTTGATTTGCGTCTCATAATAATTTTTAATTACATTATATATACTTGCAAATTCATGTTATAAATTTTATTTTCTATGAATTTACTTAAGGAAAAAGGCATAGATTCCCCCCTAAACTTGTTTCGAAAAGTCACTTACACGCTTCAACTATCATGATGACCTATTACACATATTTACTACATAAAAGTGAATTTAATATGTAACACCCCAGAAATTTTTTGAGCTAAGACTTAAAACATCCTTCGTTGTGAGTAGGTTTTCACCGAGGAATTGAAATTTCTTGAGTGTTAAGTTCACTAGATGTAGCACCTTGAGTTCGAAAAAGAACTAAATTGGAAATAGCAAAATCTGAAATTTTGCAAGTTAAGCTAAGTATAAGTTTTGGGTTGACTTAAAACGACCATAATTCCTAGCTCAGGATGAGTTAGGTGTGCTACCAGATACCGTAGGAAATATATTTGAATTATCTTTCCAACGCCACTGAGTTTTCTCAGTTTCGAGTTCGTATGAGGGAGATATGTGCATTCGAAGTTGGGTTGTCTAGATAAGGAAAGTGAAAACCGGATTTTAGAGGGGTATTTTGGTCTTTTCCTTACCAAATCAGATTTAATTCTTTTTAATAAGATTTGAAGGGTCTAATCCTATTAGGTTCAGTTTTATAATCCTAGAATTAGCCTAGGGTTTTAGTTGAGAGTTCAAGGAGAGAAAAGAGGAGAAAAGAGGAGATGATCAAAGCGTTCATCGAGAGTCTTGCGTTTTGTTGCGGATTTTCGCCATGGGTTTAATCCCTAAGAGGTATGTAAACTTCCATAGTGTTGGGATAGTTCACCCACACACCAATCATGTTATTTTCAGCGAAATTTCATTCTTGAAGTTGAAAGATTAGAGTTCTTGATGAGTTCTTGATAGGTGTTCTTGAAGTTCATTCTAAATCTTGTTGTGTTGGGGTTTTGATGATTTATTGAGATGAAATTTAGTAATTTGAGTGTTTTTTGAGTAGATTAGAGTGTAATTATGTTAATTAATCGAATCCAAGTGATTGGGGAAGAAACTGTTCGATTCTAGGCGAGTTAAGGTGAGAAAACGAGCAAAGATGGTTGTCGAAGTTTTCTGGGTTGGGGCCTGGCGTGTCACGCCAGCCAGAGCACCCCAACCACTTCTCTGAATATTAGGGGCTGGCTCCCCGCGCCACTCAGAGTGCCAGGGTCGCCTGCCCCCACCCATTCTTTATCGTTTCATCCGTTTGAGTTCTTTCAAAGGGTACCTTTACTCCCCTTTGATTCTAAACACTCTAAGCTACTTCTAAGCACCTAAAATCATTCCTAACATGATCATAACCTTGAATTAATAATTCTAATTCAAGGTAGAGTTGAGAGTTAAGTTTTGAGAATATTTTCGACCATTCTAAGAAAGTCCCTTTGAGTCTTTTTGTGGAGTTTTCTACAACTTCTAGTAACTTGTTTCAAGACTCGAGCAAGTGAGTATGAGGATGAGGAGAATGTATTCATGAGTCTACTTTATCATCACGATATCCTTCCTATCATGAATCATAACTCTTGAATTCATAATTCACATTCAAGAGAGAGTTAAGAGTAGAGTTCAAGAAATTCTTTGAGTTCAATTGTTAATCCTTTGAGATCCATCATCAATTTGAGTTAAGTTTTGAGGAAGTAAGTATAAGAATGAGAAGAGTCGTATACATGAGTTCCACATTGTTATGTAGACCCTTGAGTCGAGTCGTTCATGCCCATAACTTCCGCATGAACTCCATCAGTTGAGTACCTTTGAGAGGAGTAGTATCTTCAAGTTCTAAGTATTGAGTTCCTAATCCCCTATGAGGTTATATTTATAATCATGGCACTATTACATGTTACCCATGAAGTCCTTGAGTTGAATTGTTCATGCCCATAATTCCGCATGAACCCTATAAGTCGAACAGTCTTGAGATGAGAAGTATATTTGAGTCATTGAGTTGAGTAGTTCATGCTCATAATTCCGCATGAACCCTCTGAGTTGAGAATTCTTGAAATGAGTAGTATTAGTGAAGTTCTTGCGTTCCAAGTATTGAGATCTATCTATGGTTATTGAAAACCTTGCATCGAGTCGTTCACGTTCATAATTCCGCATGAACCATATTTTAAGAAGTCTTTTACAAATATTTTAACTTTGTTTTAAGACTTAAGTTTTGAGTTCAGTAAAGAGTAAAGTTGAAGTTCATTTATTCAAAAGTATATGGGGACTATGTATTCCCAAAAGAGTTTAAAATGTTTTCACATTTAAATAAGAATGGAAAACTGAGATTTTCAAAAGAGCCTTTGAGCTAGTGTTTCAGTAAAGAGCCTTTGAGCTAGTTTTTCAGTAAAGAGCCTTTGGGCTAGTTTTCAGTTAAAGAGTAAATGCTTTCACAATAAAGCAAGAGAGGAAACCTTGATTTCCAAGATGGCCTTTGAGCTAAGTTTTTGAGCAATTATCTCAAATCACAGAAAGAAGTATGTTTTTAAAACATAAAGAGCTAGTATAGTTTTGGGAGTAGTATTGAGCACCTATATGGGGGAGAGTTCAGATAACTCACAGCCCCCATAAATCATATAGCCATCATGGGTAGAAAAGGGTCATACTTTTTTAGATGAATCCTTTTCGCATAGACTAGTGGATCCACTTAGTAGTTCAGGTCTTATACCTGTGGCAAGGTATAGGATGCGATAGCAGCGTGAGGAAGATCGTGTATCATCACAATAGCTCTTATGTGATGGTTGTCGGTTAGAGAAACTCCCACAGCAGTATTTTGTATTTTTATATAAATCAGATTATTTGTATTTTTACATACATCTCAGAGTTATATGTATCTTTGCATACACACAGAGTTAGCATCATGTTTTTAAACAGCTTTTCTTTATATTGCACATGTTTTAAATTGCTTTATATTGAAATTAGTTTAGTTATGTTGCGTTGAGCCAGGTAAGTTCTTCAGTTCTTTCATATTCTTTTGAAGCTTATATTATGCTTTAGAATTCCCTTACATGCTCGTACATTCCACGTACTGAGCCATTTGGCCTGCATCTTCTCATGATGCAGACATAGGTATTCAGGATCATCAACATGAGCTTTGTTGATACATCCGAGAGTTCGAGTTAACAATGGTGAGCCTCCTTGTTTCCGGAGGATTTCATTTATTTTTCAGTTTAGTCAGGATGTCGTGGGTCTTGTCCCGACTTCCATCTTTATCAGTTAGAGGCTTCATAGATAGCCAGTATAGTTGAGAAGTCTGTATCATTTATTTTATTAAGTGTTTTAAAGATTTAAGTTGCCTATTTCATGGAGAGTTGAATAATTTATTTTATTCAGAATTTTCTTTTGAGTTAAAGATTTCTATTTAAGTTTCATGAATATTTATTCAATTTTTAAGCTCTTGCATGCTTAAGTTAGTCTTCCGCTTGTAGTCAACCAGGATGAGGGTTCACTTGGGGACCAACAATGGTTCTTGAGTGCCAGCCACATCCAGGGTGTAGACTCGGGTCGTGACATAATACCACCCTGCTATGTGCAACACCACTCTCATAGTATGTGGTGTATTACACTCGCTTCCACATCAGCGCTACGTCAGCGCTATGTCAGAAATTATATATTTTTTACTTTCTTTTCTTTATTACTTAACTTTTATTTTATTAATGATAGTTTACACCAATTAATTCCTAATCAATTATTAAAATTCTCTAATAATTCTATCTTCTTCATTGTAAAATGGTAAAGAGGAAACTTTTAGCAATGACCACCAAGGAAATTGCCCGCAATCTGAAGTTGATTCTAGAGTGAAAGAATTATTTCATTTCAAAATGTACCCACAAGAAGGTTCCTTCAGTTTCTTCCATTGATTGGCCATGGAAACTAAGCTTTCATTGTTATTTGTTGCGGCTTGTAGTTGTAAATATTTTTCAGATTTGGGCATACATTCTTTGTTAATTTTCCATGTTCTTCCTGGAGATTTCTTAAAAAATAGAGATAATAGAAAAATAAGTTTCTTCCTATTTTCAATCGATCACTCAATAATAAAAAAACGTCCGCCGAAGCCCCACCGATTGAAACCTCCCAAAATTTAACTCCTTTTTGAAGTAATTTATTTCTTGGTTGTTTCTTGTTATTGGTTTATTTTAAGCTTAATGGGGTGTGAAGAATATGAAGAGGGTGGGGTGTGAAGAATATGAAGAGGGTGGGGTGTGAAGAAGAAGAGATGTGGGGGGTGAGGTTTAAGAAATATTTTGATTTTTTTTTTTTACTTTAATAATTATCTGACGTTCTGACGCTCATGATTTTTTTTTAAATTATTATTATTTTGCCATGTCACCTTTAGGGGGTAAATAAATTCACTTTTAAATAGCAGAAGTGTGTAATAGGTCGTCATGATAGTTTAAACGTGTAACTGACTTTTCGGTACAAGTTTAAAGGGGAATCTATGCCTTTTCCCTTTACTTAATCATGTTTCTAACTATTTTAAGGGAAAAGGCTTAAATATGTCATTAAACTTTGAGAAAAGTCTCATTTCTGTCATCCGTTAAAAGTTTGGCTCATCTATACCATCATTTTTTAACTCCGTTTTGCAAAACTATTTTTTACCTCAGCAAGACCTCCTAACAACATTTAACACTATTTAATTGAGGTTTTAAATCAAATGTACTCTTTTTGCTTCTTCTTCCTCAAAATCACCAAAAACACATGAAGAACATTAAAGAACTACCAAATTTCGGAGTTGAAAAATGGATTAGCAAGATCGAAGTTGAAAATTTGAGATTTATTGTGTTATTATATTATTTTACTATATTGTAAATAAAAAATTTAAAGATCCATGAACTTACCTCTCACCCCTGGCAAGTAAAATGTCTCGCTTCACGTCCCCATCTTTTAAAATATTGTGTATTACAATGGAGTTTGCCTGAGAATAATGAACCCCATAAAACAGAACAAGAGAAAAATAAAAGAATTTTCTTAGCTTGTGAGATCCTCTACTGTGGATTCTTTTGAAACTTAACGAATCTATAAACCAGAACCTATAATTTACTCACTCCTTTTATACGTTAAAACATCCATAAGGATATGTAACGCACAATTCCACTTGTCATATAAAGAGTTTTGAAAGTGTATCAACAACATTTTAATCTCTCATTTCTATTTCGTCTCTATAGTCGTTTGATTCATCTAGAAATTAAGTTTGTTGTTATCGTACAACTTTCTGGCAATCCAAGAGGAGAAAGAGAAAATGCATTCAAAATTTGTCATCTTCTTGTAATCAATGATGTAGCTCGAAATTTCATGAATGGTGTCCAAGAATCGCATAGATAAATAAAAATAATTTAACGAATGGGTGCACTAAAATTTTATAAATCAAACTACGTAACAAATTAATGATTAATTTTCTTAATTAAAAAATATACCAAAAAATTTAAAATCAAACTACATAATATTTAGCTTTTATTCATGTTTATTTAATAGGATCTGAATGGACAAAGAAAAAAAAAGAGAAAAATTAGTTTAGAATGAAATCCCATTTATGCTTCAAGATTTCACGAACCTCTGATGACTAACAACGAGACATGAAAAATAAAAAATAGAATTAAAAGAGTTTTATTAAAAGAAATTTTACATGGAGCATTTATCACTTTTGCTGGCTTTATAGGAAAAAAAAACAGGATTTGCTTATTAACTTTAAATTAAATAATTACTTTTGAATTTTATTTAAATTTTTAAGAAAAAAAATCAAAAGTCAAATCAATTAATTTTTTCAGTTGCAAGTCTCTAATTTAAGATAATTTAATGGATAATATTATTTTTGAACTATTTTTAAAGAAAAGATTTATTAATTATGATTTAGAAGTAAATTAGGAGCTTTTTTTGAAAATGTAAAAAAAAAATATTGTTTGGGGGAATCAAACCCGCACAGCTTGGTCACAAAGGCCTTAGCGTTGGCTGAGCGACATAAACCACTAGGCTAAGAAACTTTACTGTTCAACGGTGTCCAAAATGTCTTATTTAACTATTTAAAGTATTATTTTATTTATATATACGGTGTAATTTTCCGACTGAGGGTGTCCAATTGGACACCCTCAGTCTAGTGTAGCTCCGCCCATGCAGTTGTAATTACACACCGTGACGAGATGCATTCCACAATGCAATAATTTTGAATAATTTAAATTTGACAAGAAATGCATTTGTAGCAAGTTCGCCACCGTAAACAAAACAAACTAGTATAGATAACTTATTTATATGATGTATTAGAGTATGAGTAGATGTTTTATGAATTTTATGAGTTTATGGAAGAAAATGATAGAATAGTACTAATAAATTCAAGAGTTAATTGTAGACAATAAAATTCGCAGTCGAGATAACAATAATCAGGGACGAAATATTATGCAACAATCGTTTTATTATTTCAAAGTGTGGGTGTTACAATCTCTATGATTCCTCTGAATTCGCCTTTTCAAATGTAATTCAAGGGCTCTTAAGCTTGATCTTGAACTTGGGATTTATCTTGATCTTGATCTTGATCTTGATCTTGCACTTGAAGTTGAATTTGGACTTGGACTTGATCTTGAACTTTATCGTGATCTTGAACTTGAACTTGAACTTTATCTTGATCTTGACTTCTAGTTGAATCCAAGGGCTTCGAGCTTTATCTTGAATCTGGCGGTCTTGATCTTTATCGTTCTTGATCTTGATCGTCCTTGAAACTTGAACGCTTGAATTCTTGAACTCTTGAACTTGTAGAGAAATCTGTGGCTTTTCATCCACGAGTTTTCTCTAGCTTCTTGTTAAAATTCTTGGTCTCTTTTCTGAATTATGAGGACCCTTATTTATAATTTTAGAATAGAGGAGTTGTGATAGGAATAGGATTTCCTTCGGCCAATCAGATTTAAGTGACATGACATATGGGCTTTAGGAGCGGGCTTTAATTAAATCCATATTTATCAGATTTAATTAATTAACTCAATTATATTAATCCATAATATTTATTTGGAATAATATATTCATGAGTTTAACATAATCTGAATCACTTTATAAATTTATATTTAATAAATTTTAAGTGACTACAAATGCCTCCTTCTTTAAGTCTTATCGAGATATTTTATCTTTCAAAGACTAGGCTTGAAGAATTTGAAGACTTCAACTTGCATACTTGGAGATTTTGAAGACTTCATCTTGAAACAATTTTTATTCATAAGGGTTTTCCTCCATTGAGTCACCACCATTTGGTGCAAGACTGAAGTTTCATGAAAGATTACTCATAGCTTTAACTTTCATGTGATAGATCAAGAGGGAATAATTGGTTTTTTTGACACTCATGCAATTGAACTTAGAATATGGTTCTAAGCGCCTACGTACCTCAGTGAAGAGGATCAAGCCACAACGTAGTTTTGGAAGAGTGTTTTTTTTTGGTGTGTCGTACACAATTTATACAATTGCGGGCCAAGAGTGACATGCAGTTTAGGCTCGTACCTTAAGGAGCATTTCAACTTGAATATTTAACTCTAATTTGAAGAGTTTTGTGACATACAGTTTAAGCTAGTATTTTAAGGAGCATTTCAACTTAAAGATTTAACTCAAATTTGAAGAGCTTTGTAACATACAATTTAAGCTCGTGTTTCAAGGAGCATTTCAACTTGAAGATTTAAATCAAACTTGAATATTTAAGTGACATACAGTTTAAGCTCGTGTTTCAAGGAGCATTTCAACTTGAATATTTAACTCAAATTTGAAGAGTTTTGTGACATGCAGTTTAAGCTCATGTTTCAAGGAGCATTTCAACTTGAAGATTTAACTCAAATTTGAAGAGCTTTCTGATATACAGTTTAGGCTCAGGTGTCTAGGAGCTTTATAACTTGCAGTTTAGGCTCATACGATGAGGAGCATTGTAACTTGCATTTTAACCTCATGCGTTAAGGAGCGATGTAACTTGTAGTTTAAGCTCATGTGTTAAGGAGCGTTGTAACTATAACACTCCGGAAAATGGTAGGTTAAACTAGAGCCTAAACGTAAGGTTAAAAATCATAAAATGACTCTGTGAAGATTAGAAGACCTTCTAGAGTTAAAAGGAAGTTTATTTGAGTCAAGGCCAAGGGGCAAGTGCCAAGGCAAAGGAGCCAAGCCAAGGCTGCCCCTAGCTAGGAGCACACTGCCCCACCTTCACGAGTGGGACCACAGATCGTGGTCCACTCCACGGCTCGTGAAGCTTCCTTGGCCATGGAAAAGTGGCCACCCTTTGTCCTAGTTACTGCGTCAACTTCACGGGAGGGACCACGGCTCGTGGAGCCTTTCGTGAAGAAGACTTGGGCAAAATGGCTAAGGGCCCCAAGTGGCAAACTCACTGCCTCAAGGACCACGAGAGGACCACGACTCGTGGAGCCCCTCGTGGTAACGACTTGGGCTTGTGAGCCTAAGGCACCAAGTGCCAACCCACTGTCCCACCTTCACGAGGAGGACTATGGGTCGTGGTCTTCACCACGACTCGTGTAGGGGCTCGTGAGCCTGGATGGAATTCCTTAAGTGAGGGTCAATTAAGTCAATTCCTTTTTAAGCCCAACTTAAATGAGGTTGTTTTGGGTATTTTAAGGGGTACTATATAAGTCATTTTAAGTTCAAATACACCCAACACAAGTCATTATACTCAAACTCCCAATTGAAATAAAAAAACTCCCTCCTCTCTCAATATTTCTGTCTCTAAACTCAAGGAAGAAGAAAGGAGCCATTGGAGCTAGGGTTGTGGACTTCAAAGGTTCTTCCTCAAATTTCTTGGGGATTTCTAATCAAGGTACGGACTTCAAAGGTTCTTCCTCTAGGGTTTTCAATCTATGGCATGGGTGTCCTTCCAAAACATTTTCAATTGTTTATTTATGGTTGATTATGGTTGGTTATGATGAATTATGGTTGAATTAATGGAGTATTGATGTTTTATGACGAAAATTCCCCATAGACCCATGTTTTCCCCATATTGATAAATCATGAATTGATGATGTGGGTTGGTTGATATTATAAGTATGTCAATTGAATATGCTTATGTTGATTAAGCTATTGAATCATGAAATTCCTCGTATATTATGTAGTAGTTATATATGATTGGGTTGATTATGATTCATGACCCTTGAAGGGCATGTATGAAGGTTGTACATCTTTATGAGAATTTATGAATAAGCTTATGATTCACTTAGAGAGTGAAGATCCTATGATTGTTGTGTAATTGTGATATGGTTGTAAGATTATTTCCCCCCTACCCTTACACATGACTATGTATGATATGTTTATGACTATGTTAGTATTGTTGTGTTGAATGGAAGGATATTCTCATGAACACACTATGGATATGATGTGAAAGGTTTACTCACGTATTGATGATGCTAAGGTTGAAAGGACATTCTCACCTAATGAATCTATGAGCTATTATGATACCATGTTGACTTGAGTGCCTAATGCATTCTTTCATGAACATGAATTTAAGTAAAGACTTAATATGACTTTAAAGGGAATTATTCTTAGCACAGAGTGGATATGAAAATGAGATGGAAGTTTTTACGTTAGAATGTCCGGCTTCCCAATACAAGTTATCTCATGAGATGGAAACCTTTTACATTAGAAAGTTCGGGTTTCTAGTAGGAATATCCTTTTCCCATAACTATGTGCCCACATAGGTCTTTAGCTAGTGGATCCACCTAAATGATATACATGCCAGTCCTACCTTAGGCAAGTAGGACACCTCTTTTCAGTGCGGGGTCATGACATCGGATTCCATGTAGCTCACATGGTCTATGACGGTTAAGGCTAAATTTCCCTATATGTCAAGAATATGAACATGAACAAGAATATGAACCAAGAACATGAATATGAACTATACTTATGACTTCTTATTGAGTTTTACTTAGTGTGAGTGGGGGTACGGGACTCCATTTGTACATTGCACAAGTAGACTTATAAAGGGGTTGTGGGGTGGTTTCTCCTATGCTATGAAGACTCATGAATTATGTATGTATGACATGTATTAATGTTAAGGTCGACTTTACTTGTTACAAGTTATGAATATGAATGTTTCCTTGTAAATGAGTATTGTCTATGAATAAGGTTAAGGTATGATATGCATGATGTTGGTGACCTAAAAGTGGTACTTGGCATATGGTAGGGTTATGGTATCTTGCCTTTGCATTGCACTATTATAGGTTTGGGGTTGCTTGTGATATGGTTCGACTTATGTTCTTTCATAAATGTGCATAATGGCTTTTAAACTTGATAAATGCATGATTTCAACTAAATGTCCCTTTTATGGATGTTTTAAGGATTTTTATGCATGGCTTCCATACTTAGTACTTATGTGCTAACCCATATTTCTACATTTTTAATAAGTGTAGGTTCCGGTCGTTGAGACGTACTTCTTCCTTCAAGAGAAGCTTGGGTTGACTATTCCCTAAGCTTGGTGAGTCCTCATGGTCCGAGGACAAGACATTATTCGTTACTAGTTTCTTTGTATTTTCTAATTTTGAGACTATGTTGTATAAAAGAGTGTGGCCCTTATTGACTCTCTATTGTATTCGCTTGTTTTAGATGGTGATTGAGACAAAGGTCTAGACTATTATATTGCTTTTATGAGAAAGACTTCTATTGTAAAAAGTTTTAATTCCGCATTATTTTTATGACTTTATGTTTATGATTATGCTAAGGTCTTGTATGAGACCCCTTCGGGGTCAAGTACGTTGTGTTGCTCCTAGGGGGTAACCCCGGGTAGTGACAAACTTGTTAATCAGAGCACAAGGTTTAGAATGATTCTAGTATGATGTCTCATGAACAAGAATGAACCACGTCTAGTAGAGTTTTGTTCATGAGTGTGAAGCGCGCCACACTTATGAATGAGAGCCTATAAGATACTTAGGAAATATCACTTTTTTCATTACTCTTTAGTCGTACCTTAGAGTTTTAACTCTATAAAGTCATTTCCCTAACCCTTCTCTTGTGTTATAGGATATGAATAAAAGAAGGGCGACCACAAGAAGAATGGAAGAGGAGAATGTGAATGAGAGAGTTCCTCCCCAACGACCCCAAGGTCCTCAAGATGCTCAAGTTCCTCAAATTCCTATTGATACGGGGGCTATGAAAAATATGGAAATAAGGACAACTCTCCAAGTATTGACCCAAGCCATAACGGATCAAGTCAATAGGGATGCTAGAACTCATATGAACCCCAATGTAAGTACAACCACTTCAAGGATAAGGGATTTCACAAGAATGAATCCCTCCATGTTCTTTGTCTCCAAAGTGGAGGAAGACCCATAAGGATTTATTGATGAGATCTTTAAGGTTCTTGATGATCTATGAGAGTGTCTCCACAAGAGAAGGCAGAACTATCGACCTATCGATTGAAGGATGTGGCTCAAGTATGGTATGAGCAATGGAAAGGTGAGAGACATGTAGGAGCGGGCTCGGTAGATTGGGAATTATTCAAGTCGGGCTTCCTTGATAGTTCTTTCCCCTAGAGTTGAGGGAGCGAAAGATGCAAGAATTCATCAACCTTCACCAAGGAGGTTTGAGTGTGAAGGAATATGGCCTTAAGTTTACCCAATTGTCTAAATATGCTCCAACCTTGGTGGCGAACTCTAGGGCTAAGATGAACAAATTTGTTATGGGGATATCCGACTTGGTAGTCAATGAATGTCGTTTGACAATGCTCATTCCAAGTATGAATATTTCACGTCTTATGGTTCATGCCGAACAAATTGAGGAACAAAAGCTCAAGCAAGTGAATAGGGAGGTGAATAAGGCAAGGACCGATGATGAAAATTCTTCCAAGGGTAAGTTTGAAGGTCAAAGTAAACCAAGGTTGAAGAGAAGGTTCTCCAACCAAGGCTCCTCTAATGCTCCAAGGGTCAACAAAGATAGGGTGCCTAACCCTAAGCCTCAAAGAGGCAATAGTGGTGGATCTTCTATGACAAGGCCTACTTGTGCCAAATGTGTCAAGAAACATGAGGGGAAGTGCCTTGTTGGCACGAATGGTTGTTTGCATTGTGGGAAGAGTGGTCATATGGTATTGTCCCATGATTAAAGTTCAAGGGAGAGAGGGCAAGAAAGTCCCTTCTAGTGGCTCAAATTCCGATGCTTCCAAGAAGAATCACTTTTATGCTTCCAATCCCGAGGTGACCAAGAGAGTTCCCCGAACGTGGTAACGGGTATGTTTCAAGTCTTTTACATTGATGTTTATGCATTGTTAGACCCCGGTGCCACTTTATCATTTATTACACCTTTTGTGGCTATGAAATTTGAAACACTCCCTGATGTATTAAAAGAACCTTTTTCGGTGTCTACCCCGGTTGGTGACTTGGCAGTGGAAAAAAGAGTTTATAGATGTTTTCCTATTTATTTGTCCCATAAAGTTACCTTGGTGGAATTGGTAGAGTGAGATATGCTTGATGTAATTTTGGGTATGGATTGGTTGCATGCATGTTATGCCTCTATTGATTGTAGGACTCGGGTAGTAAAGTTTCAATTTCCAAATGAGTCCATTTTAGAGTGGAACGGGGAAATTCTATCCCTAGAGGTCAATTTGTTTCTTCTCTAGAATCTAGGAAAATGATCTCTAAGGGGTGCATTTATCACATTGTTAGGGTAATGGATGTTGAGTCCGAGACTCCTTCTTTGGAGTTGGTCCCCGTGGTGAGTGAATTTCTGGAAGTCTTTCTCGATGACTTGCCCGGCATTCCTCCCGAACGGGAAATATACTTTGGCATTGATCTCTTGTCGGATACTCAACCTATATCCATTCCTCCCTATAGAATGACTCTGACCGAATTGAAAGAATTGAAGGAGCAACTCAAGGATTTATTAGACAAAGGCTTTATTCCACCAAGCATTTCTCCATGGGGTGCCTCGGTATTATTCGTGAAAAAAAAATATGGGTCCCTTAGAATGTTTATTGACTACCGCCAATTAAACAAGGTGACTATAAAGAATAAATACCCTCTTCCTAGAATTGACGATTTGTTTGACCAACTCCAAGGGGCGAGTTACTTTTTAAAGATTGACCTACGTTCGGGCTATCACCAACTAAGGATGAGAGGGGTTGACATTCCCAAGACGGCCTTCAAAACAAGATATGGTCACTATGAATTCCTAGTCATGTCATTTGGTCTAACTAATGCCCCGATGGCATTCATGGACCTAATGAATAGGGTGTTTAGGCAATACCTTGATTCGTTTGTGATCGTTTTTATCAATGATATTTTGATCTATCCAAGGAGTGAGGATGATCATATGAAACATTTGAGGATAGTAGTGCAAGTCCTTAAAGACCACCAATTATATGCTAAGTTTAGTAAATGTGAATTTTGGCTAAGGTCGGTTGCCTTCCTTGGTCATATTGTATCGAGCATGGGTATTGAGGTAGATCCTAAGAAGACGGATGTGGTCAAGAGTTGGCCTAGACGTTTATGTCCTACCGATACTAGAAGTTTTTTGGGTTTGGCCGGTTATTATAGGAGGTTTGTTGAGGGTTTTTCCTCCATTGCTTCTCCATTGACGGCCTTGACTCAAAAGAAAGCTAAATTTATGTATTCGGAGGCTTGTGAGAAAAGATTCCAAGAGTTGAAAGATATGCTTACTTTCGCTCCGGTGTTGACCTTACCGGAGGGTACCGATGGGTTTGTGGTATATTGTGACGCCTTGAGAGTGGGGCTAGGATGTGTACTCATACAACATGGTAAGGTGATTGCCTATGCTTCGAGAAAACTTAAGATTCATGAGAAGAATTATCCGACCCATGATCTTGAATTAGCGGTGATAGTGTTTGCTTTGAAAATATGGAGACATTACTTATATGGGGTCCATGTAGATATTTTCACCGATCACAAGAGTCTTCAATATGTGTTTAGCCAAAAAGACTTGAATCTCCGACAAAGAAGGTGGTTAGAACTTTTGAAGGATTATGACATAAATGTCCTTTACCACCCCGACAAAGCTAATGTAGTTGTGGATGCCCTAAGTCGATTGTCCATGGGTAGTGTGGCTCATGTAGAAGATGAGAAGAAGGAGTTAGTTCGTGATGTGCATAGGTTGGCTCGGTTAGGTGTCCAACTAGTGGATTCCCCCAAGGGTGGTGTCATGGTCCATCGTGGTTCTGAGTCATCCTTTGTAGTTGATGTGAAGTCTAAACAAGGCCTTGATCCCATACTAATGGAGTTGAAAGAATTGGTACTCAACAAGTCCGTTGAGGCTTTCTCCCAAGGGGGAGATGGGGTGCTTAGGTACCAAGGTAGATTATGTGTTACGGATGTTGATGGCTTAAGAGAGAAAATTTTAGAGGAGGCTCATGGTTCGCAGTATTCTATTCATCCGGGAGCCACCACGATGTATTGTGATCTACGAGAAGTTTATTGGTGGAATGGTATGAAGAAGGATATAGCGAATTTTATGGCCAAATGTCCGAATTGTCAACAAGTTAAGGCCGAACACCTAAAACCGGGAGGTTTGTCCCAATATATAGATATTCCCACTTGGAAATGGGAGGATGTGAATATGGACTTTATTGTGGGTTTGCCTCGTACTTGAAGGCAACATAATTGTCATTGTTGATAGGATGACAAAATCAACCCACTTTATTCCCATCAAGGTTTCTTATTCGGCGGAAGACTATGCCAAATTATACATCAAGAAAATAGTGAAGTTGCATCGGGTTCCTTTGTCTATTATTTCAGATCGGGGTACTCAATTTACTTCACATTTTTGGAAGGCATTCCAAAAAAGGCTTGGTACCAATGTTAAGCTTAGTACCGATTTCCACCCTCAAATGGATGGTCAAGCAAAACGCACCATTCAAACCTTAGAGGACATGTTGAGGGAATGTGTGATAGATTTCAAGGGTAATTGGGATGACCATCTCCCATTGATAGAGTTTGCCTACAACAATAGTTACCACTCAAGCATTTCCATGGCTTCGTTTGAAGCACTTTATGGTAGGTGGTGTAGATCTCCGGTTGGTTGGTTTGAAGTAGGTGAATTTTCTCTAATTGGTCTCGAACTAGTTTATGAGGCCATTGAAAAAGTTTGACTCATTAGAGTGAGGTTGAAGACGGCCCAAAGTCGGCAAAAGTCTTATGTCGATGTTAGGAGGGATCTAGAATTTGAGATTGGTGATTGGGTCTACTTGAAAATCTCACCTATGAAAGGTGTGATGAGTTTTGGTAAAAAGGGGAAGCTTAGTCCCCGGTATGTGGGCCCATACCAAATCTTGAAACGTGTTAGCAAAGCTGCATATGAGTTAGACTTACCAAATGAGTTAGCTCCGGTTCACCCAGTGTTTCATGTTTCCATGCTTAAGAAGTGCATTGGTGATCCGGTATCCATCGTTCCTTTAGAGGGTTTGGGAGTTGATGAGAATCTTTCGTAGGAAGAGGTTTCGGTAGAGATATTAGACCGGCAAGTAAAGAGGTTGAGAAAAAAGGAAGTAGCTTCCGTAAAGGTTTTATGGAGGAATCACTTATTTGAGGGTATTACATGGGAGGCCGAGGCCGATATGATGTCCCGCTATCCTCATCTTTTCCCTTCTACTCCTATTCAAGCTTGAGGTAAGTAGTTCCATTTGAGTTTTGGTGTTTAGGAGTCATGTATGTTGTATGAATGTTTCCATGAATTCCTTATGTTATGCATGTTCTTGATGAAATTCATGTTTGGTGTAAATTGAGCTTTCATGAATTATATGTTTCTCATGTTGATTTTCATTTTTGTATGATGATCGCATATGTGACTTCATGAGATGATTTGATGAACATGCTTAGTATGCTTGTGATGAAATGGCATATTGGATCCCTAATGTTGTGTTGAGCTTACTTAGAGTTGGAGAAGGTAATTCCTCCCATGTTTATATGAAATGATGAATTTAGTGGATAATGGATTGTAGATGTAGTTTCCTACTTCCTTGTGATTTCATTGGTTATGTCTTGAGATGGAATTGATGTATCCTCCTTTGAATTACGCATTGTTTATATGTTGCATGCATGATGGGCTGCTAGTCTTGAGTTTTTATTTATGTAAGGTGTCTAAATTGTCATTCAAGGACAAATGTTCCCAAGGGGGAGATAATATAACACTCCGAAAAATGGTAGGTTAAACTAGAACCTAAACGTAAGGTTAAAAATCATAAAATGACTCCGTGAAGATTAGAAGACCTTCTAGAGTTGAAAGGGAGTTTATTTGAGTCAAGGCCAAGGGGCAAGTGCCAAGGCAAAGGGG
>JAJOOO010006486.1:0-29066 GCA_029582685.1 Solanum piurae | reverse complement strand
CCCCCCCCCCCCCCCCCAACTTGATTGTAATTATCAACTACAACAGCAACAAATAATAGAAATTAACAAATATTAAGACGGGTTCTTGGGATGTGATTCGAATATAGACTAATATAGACAAATAGGTAATTGCAACTGTTAATAAATAGTTGTAAATCAGTAAATAAGCTAGACTTTAGTGGGGATAAACTTTCTCTCGAACAATTTACCACGAATCAAGTTGGTTTCTCTTGAACACCAACAAGAAAGTAATTAAGAAGAGCCTACTCTTTAGTCGATTCACTCTCTCAAGCTAAATGTGTGGAAAAGGATTTAGGATTCACTTTCTAGAGATGAACCCATGACAACCCAATACCCACAGACCATCAATTCAGTAGTCTTGGTTTTAAAACCTCTCTCTCGACTAAGCCAAAAACACAAAGGTAGAATTTCATTTGTAGCTACAACCCTTTAAATTAAACCACAATTACTTAATGAAATCACTTATAAATAGCATTTAAACTAACAATTAGCAATACCTATCAACTTAATCAACCCATAATCACATAATCACACCCCAAGAATTAGGGTTTTAGCTAGACATCATAAAAAGATAAAAATAGTTACCCAATGGTGTTTCTATCAACTGGATAAGACTAATTTCGTCTTTACAAAGTTCCAACTTGAAGAATCTCAAAGACCCACTTCCAATTTCTCAAAAATGGAAAACTTCAATTCTTCAAAGCTAAGGAAAATATTATTTCAATACTCTCAGTTCTCAATTTCCAAAACTGAAAAATTCTATATCATGAAAACTAATACTAAACTAAATACTTAAAAGTGTATTTAAAGTCGCCAAAAATATGCTGCGAATGGCCATTCGGCGTAGTAAGTCAGGATCGCCGATAAACTCAGTGCTCCACCCTTTGGACAGTTCCATCACCTTTCTGCTTTCACCTTTATGATCCTCAAGTTCTATAACTTTGGGTGATCCAACACTACATCGCGGAACCACTCGGTGACACGTCGACTTCTCCTTTCTATCGCCGACTTGATTTTCTCCTGTAGGACTTGGCACACTGGAACTTTAGGTGAGATAATAGCCATTCGGCGACTCGCCCAATGGGTTAGGCGATCAACAAGCCTTTTTTTCTTCGTTGTTTTAGTTGCCTTGTTCCTTTTTTCCCATTAGTGTTTGTGCTTTGTTCCTCAATCCAAATACCTGGAAATCAAGGAATTTACATCAGTTATTGGCACAAAATAAGCATTTGAGGACACTAAATTTATCCAAATAAATCCCTAAATGAGTCCAAAATATTGATTCATCAACACCCCCAACTTAAACTTTCACTTGTCCTTAAGTAAAACTCAAGTTCAGCATTTCAAAAAGGATGTCTCAAACAGTGCTACACAAGACTTAATCATGAAT
The DNA here is from genome assembly GCA_029582685.1 of Solanum piurae. Classification (NCBI taxonomy): domain Eukaryota; kingdom Viridiplantae; phylum Streptophyta; class Magnoliopsida; order Solanales; family Solanaceae; genus Solanum; species Solanum piurae. The sequence goes on along the minus strand of JAJOOO010006486.1, from coordinate 27,658 downwards.
GCACACAAAAAGACTCAACTTACTCATGCAAGGATCAGTTGTGCACTCAGAGATTCAAGTTGTGACTCACAATTATCAAAGATTCTATAGTTCACAATACTTGCTTCAAATGCAAGTTGAAGCTCAACAAAGGTACTCAATGCCCTCACACAAAGAATGATTCCATATTCACACACAATGGTTCAACAATTTAAAGCTTTCGAATCACTATCAACACTCACACTCACAAAGATGAACACATGCATGACTCCACCCATAGGTTTGCTCTAAATTTCCAACCAACACTTGTTTCAGCTCACTCAAGATCACAAAGGTCTTTTCAAGGCTTGTAACGGGAATTAGCGTAAAGATAAGGTCATCTAGGCTCAGTGGCTTCTATCCTCGTGAAATATGGTGTGACAACAATTTCTTGCCTTTACTTCATCATTCTCATTCATGCTCAAAAGTCACCCCATTATTCACTTTCCATGAAATACCGGACACCCCATTTTCTCTGCACTTTCTCAACTTTATTTCAAACATTTTCATTATTTTTTTCTTTTTCAATTTTGTCTTTTCTTTTTCTCTCTTTTTTTTTGTAAGGAGGTGTTCCATCTTTTTCAAAACCATGGGTCAAAGGGGACTTCTTAGCATTTCTTGTTTACCTTCTCTTTTCACCACACCCCCCAATTTAGGCTTTTGGCCTAAGTTGGCTATTCAAGAAAACCACAAATCATGAGGATTATGGGTAATGGATAAAAAAAGGTCGCAATTTCATCAAGTTTGTTCCAAGGAAAGGGTTAAATCTCAAAGGGTGTTCAAGCGAAGTTCACACACTCACGAGGTAGGCCACAAAAGAGGTATAATGTCAAATTGTTTCACTCTTCAATTTTGTTGCCTAAGATCATTTCAAGAGCTTGCATCACTTAGTCAACCGGACCAACGGGGAAAATTCTAGGTGTCATCACACATGGGTCACGGTAAGCTCATCACACAAGGCATTGACACCGATGTCAAACAAGACTCCACACTTTCGCTAGTGTGCAATGTTCATCACAAGAGACTCAATTTGATAATTGGCTATTCATAACTAAATGATTTGGGGTCGAATCCCAAATGGAGTGGTACGTGTTTAAGAATCAAGAGCAAGGTATGAATATGTTCAAATCAATCATAGGAATAAACATTATCGAAGAAAAATATAATTCAAATTAAAGGGTGACACGAATGTCAAATAATAGGGGGGGTTTGATTGTAATTATCAACTACGACAGCAACAAATAACACGAAGTAACAAATATTGAGATGGGTTCTGATTAAATTATGGACTAATATAGAAAATTTGGTAATTGCAACTGTTAATAAATAGTTGTAAATCAGTGAATAAGTTAGACTTTAGTGGGGATAAACTTTCTCTCGAACAATTTACCCCGAATCAAGTTGGTTTCTCTCGAACACCAACAAGCAAGTAATTAAGAACAGCCTACGCTTTAGTCCATTCACTCTCTCGAGTTCAATGTGTGGAAAAGGGTTTAGGATTCACTCTCTCGAGTTGAACCCATGACAACCCAATACCCACAGACCATTAATTCAGTAATCTTGGTTTTGAAACCTCTCTCTCGAGCAAGCCAAAAACACGAATGTAGAATTGCATTTGCAACTACAACCCTTTAAATTAAACATCAATCACTGAATGAAATCACTTCTAAACAACATTTAAACTATCAATTAGCAATACCTATCAACTTAATCAACCCATAATCACATAATCACACCCCAAGAATTAGGGTTTTAGCTAGACATCATAAAAAGATAAAAATAGTTACCCAATGGTGTTTCTATCAACTGGATAAGACTAATTTCGTCTTTACAAAGTTCCAACTTGAAGAATCTCAAAGACCCACTTCCAATTTCTCAAAAATGGAAAACTTCAATTTTTCAAAGCTAAGGAAAATATTGTCTCAATACTCTCAGTTCTCAATCTCCAAAACTGAAAAATTCTATATTATGAAAAGTGATACTAAACTAAATATTTAAAAATGTATTTATAGTCACCAAAAATATGTTGTGAAGGTCCAGTCGGCACAGTAAGTCGGGATCACCGATCATCTCGGTGATCTGCCCTTTGGTCAGTTCTATCGCCTTTCTGCTTTGGCCTTCAACATCCTCAAGTTCTATAACTTTAGGTGATCCAACACTGCATCGTGGAACCACTCGGTGACACGCCGACTGCTCCTTTCTATCACCGACTTGATTTTCTCCTTCAGGGCTTGGCACAATAGGATTTTAGGTGAGATAATAGCCATTTGGCGACTCGCCCAATGGGTTAGGTGATCAACAAGCCTTCTTTTCTTTGTTCTTTTAGCTGCCTTGTTTCTTTTTGCCCATTAGTGTCCATGTTTTGTTCCGCAATCCAAATACATGGAAATCAAGGATTTTACATCAGGTATTGGCACAAAATACGCATTTAGGGACACTAAATTTATCAAAATAAAGCCCTAAATGAGTCCAAAATGTGAACTCATCACCTACCGTCCATTGTCCCACAAACGGACCGTCGGTGGCTCCGTCTAGGCAGGCACTAGACTCTCTTTTTTGAAAAAACAAACATTTTCCTTCTTTTCAAAATCCTAGGTGTTATACATAACTCTTCAAAAAAGTCAAAACCCCTCAAAAAGTTACAACCTTTCCCAAAATTCACACCCTTTCGAAAAAATCACTACCACTCCAAAAAGTCACAACCTCTTAAAAAAAAGTGGCATGTCATGCCCTAAGGCTACCCCCTTGACGTAAACACGGGACCTAGGATCACGAGTGACCCCAAGCTAACCCTGAGCTGGCATATCATAAGCATACTAGAATTTTCTAAGATAAGAAATACTGTGCGGAAGATTAAAACATAAGATAAACTAAATTATGGGGAATGCTAATTACTAGTCTAAATATATAAATACTAAGTAAGAGTTAATGATACTAAACATTTACTCAAAGCTAAAGTTGAATCTAAACTATGTGTGAAATAAACTTCTAACTGACTAGAGATGCTGGGACTTGTCCCCAACTAACTCTAGCAAAACTGAAACTGAAATGAAAGACTAAATATAAAAGAAACATATCTATCCTCCTCTAAGAATGAGGACTCACCACTGATATTGCTGAATACGGATCGAGAAACGATCTACACGTGATTTATATTAACGACTTGAACCTACATCAAGAAAATATGTAGCGCAGAGTATGCGTCACTACTTGAAAAAGTACCAAGCATGCAGGATAGAATAAAGTTGAACAAGCATATAACTAAACAACGCATACTTAACAATGATATAATCTGAACATAATGAAAATATTGAGATATACTGAATATGAACTAAACAGAATACAATGACCAAGTACATAACATGCTGAGCTAAATACTGAAAAATATATCTGAAAACCTGGTCAAATGCACTAGAGTCTGACTGTGGGAGCTAATATCAACCGACATAAAACCACGTGAGCTAAACGTGGAGTCTGATGTATACGCCCTATCGAGAGGACCCAATATACCTTCCCAGGGATATAAAGGTATGACTGGCATGATCACTACATTTGATGCCCACAAAGGGGACTTATAAACCTACGAGGGCACGTAGTTCTGGGACTATGAGGGTGAATGACGCTAGTCCAACTCAGTATTAAGCCTACTCCCAACGAGAATGTGTACAATGCAACACAACTAAAAGAAATTGGATAACTCAATATTCTAAAATGCTAAGTGAAAATGCAACATTAAGTACTGATAATGAAACATTTCAAAACTCTGCCATGTATATCTGTTTATTTGTCCTAGCTAGTGTAATTCATGAACTAAACGAATCTACACAACTAGGGTTGTGAGTTTCATGCAAGAATCTAATCAACAATGTTACGAAGATATGATAATCTGATTTAGAACACTACAATAGCTAAGTTATAACAATTATCTGAAGTTCAAGAAACTCTAGGTCTAAGCAATAATTAGGGAATCAAGAATCTAACTGAATTTTAGGGACCTAATGGGTGGAAGGAACTGACTATTGAAATGACACATACCTGGTGACGAATTTCACAGAGATATCTTTCGATTTCAGGGCTGGAACTGAAGAAAACTTGTTGCATTCTTGGAGGGGTTTGGTCAACTGCTTTCTCTTCTTTTGCTCTAAGTTTGATGAATTCTAGTGAATGAATCGCTTAGGGCAAGTTGTGACTAAGTCACTAGGCTCAAACTGACCAAAACAACGTAGTTTAGGGATTAAACGACGTACTTTAGGAGTCCAGTGCATAGGGGAAAAGACCAAACGACCGTTGACTTTAAAGCTGATGGGGTCAACGTCGGACCTAACCGACGGACCGTCGATCGACTGACGGCCCGTCCTGTCAGTCCGTCGATTGGCTTCAGAGGATGGATTTTGGGGAGGGGGGGGGTCTGAACCACGGACCGTGGTCCTACCTACGATCCGTAGGTCCTAGTGTGGCTCTGGACTTAGTTGAAATTTCTGGGATTCTGTGGAGGGGTTTTCAGGTGGCCAACCACGGACCCCACCTACGGTGTGTGGTTGAACCTACGGTCCGTAGGTGGCCACGTTGGTAGCACCTGCAACTTTGAAAATCTGCATTTTCTCTCTTTTAGAGTATGGGGTGTTACATGGCAACTCTTCAGAAAAGTCAAATTCCTTCATTTTATTAACACCTTCACTAGGTGACTAAGCTTTTATTTTATGAGTTGCATAGTCTACTATCTTCTTATCACACTAGTTTAAAAAGATTAAAATATGGTATATAAGATTATGCATCCGGTATATAACACCATACAAAATTTATTTTTTTCTTTTGTAATAATGTTTTAAACCACGACACACAATATTATACACCGTGCATACCAATATGATACAAAATTTTAAGAGGTATTGAGACACTCATATATAGTATAAAAACTAACTTCATTTTCTTCAATGAATGAAAGTGCTAGATACATCCATAACACCTCAAAAATTACACCAAACCGCCTATAAAGTTTCTTCTTTATGTTCACATTATTGGCATCAAATCAATGGATAACTACCTTTTTTTAGCTTCAAACGATGTCGTCCAACAAATTTGAACTGCTCAAATCAAAACAACTATGCATAATTCAGCTATGTTTTATAGATCTGGCGAAACTTTTTTGAGAAAAACATAAATTTATTAATTAAAGAGGAGAATATGGAGATGAAATATAAATTTGAAAAATTAGAGATACTTAGTCAAATCAAAACAAGAACAATTATGGGCTTATTTTCATGATGTACCTCAATCTATACTTTCGCGTAATTATTTCATCATAAAATATTTGCTTTATGGTGTTTAAAAATTTGTGCATAATTCTTTTCGTTATTTTTGTTTATTCTATTTAAATGGTTCTTGATAGATCTAATGTCCTTTGTAATAACTTGTATTTTTTTGTTTAAGTCTCTCCACATTAGCATTGGATGTCATTCCCATAAAATGTGTTTGATTGTTGAGAACCTGCAAAATAACGGAAGTCAAGATATATTCTTGTACATTAGCTAAATAATTAGCAACACATCTCTCGCTATTTATGTATGTTTTTAACTTACATTACTAAAACTTCAATATTATTAAAATCTATATTAACAGAATTTTATCAATACGACACAACAACTAATAAACCACTCATTCAAATTAGGGTTTGGAATATTTGCAATGTTTTTGGTACTTATTGTTAAATAATTTGGCATCTTTAGCACTTCTAGTTTCTTTCTCGTCTTGCCATACACAGTCTTAATCTGTAACTAACAAAATAATTAGACTATAATTAGACTATATGTATTAAACTAATTAATCATTATTGTTTTACAATTAAACTAACACCACCAATATTCACGGGATAGAAAATAAGTCTCCCTATTAAGTTATCCTATGATTTGTAATCAGTTCACGCAGATTTCCTGTGGGATTCATTCCTAACCTTGTTGACTACGTCATGTTACATAATCTTATAGATGTAATTTTTAGTATATTACCTCCCTCAAGGCTCCTTTAACATTAACTTTGCTAACTTTTGTGGAAAGTAAAGTTGATCCTGACATTCTATGGAAAATTAATTCTGAAAACTCTAGTTTTTGGTGGGACAATTAGACTAGGATGTATCATTTAGCTAATAGAGTATTTGTCGGATAGTGTTTATCATCACATTAGGCGCATTAGAATAGGAAGCCTTGACTTGCCTGACTAATGTTATTAGAACCTTATAGAGAATAGTATGAATCAATATGATATGATATAAGTCACGATCTTTATGGAATTCCCAAAAATTAGTAATAGAAAATATCTACCGTCTGATTTATAAGAGTCATCAAAAGTAAGGATCTTTAATTGTAAACAAAGTATGACATCGTAGAATTCCTTTCACGTTCTCTTTTCTTTCTTGGAGGCTATGGTTATCATAATTACACATTTGATTATATTATCTCAAAGTTGTTAGGATAGAAAATAATTAGGTGTGTCATGAGGAAGCTAACAAAGCAGACCTCGAAAGACCGCGAGTAAGAAGACATGAGAAATATACCAAAAGACACAAAGATTTAATGTGGTTTGGTCAACCAACCTACATCCACAAAGGAGATGAACAATCCACTATATAAACATGAGAGTTCAAATAATAGAAATAAATAACCTCAACTAATTCACTCAGAATACATGGGAGGTTCACACAAGTGATAATATATCACTTGTGTCCCACAAATTATCCTCCTAACTCAAACTCTCAAATCCCATAGGACTACAATGCTAATTAATTTAGAAGGAAAGAACCTCTATTTATAGATTCCTAAACATTTTTCTACAAGAAAAGGACTATACAAATATGGAGAAATTATGTTTTCCTTTTAGGAAAAGAAAAACCTATTTATGGTAAGAAACTCAAGGCATATAATATCTAACAAAAGTTTGGTAAATTAAGTTGACTCTAGATGTATTTGTTTAACTAATCCTATTATGAAGCAACAAATATGTTGGAAAGTCAACTTTAACATTTCCTAAAACTTACTACTTGTAACTTTAACATTGCTTTGGATCAATTTTTGTAATAAATTTATGTTTGTGTGGGCATTTTAATATTATAGAAGTATGCATCCACATTGACAATTTTGTTTCTGTCGGTTGAAGCTGCCTCTAAGGCATTACTTCCTCTGTTCATTGCTGGTCACCTGATTCTCTTTAAGTGTTACTTTGGTCATTGATGTCAGTGGCTGAGTAAGGCCAATTATTATTTTGTTTGATTGTCATTTTTCATGCTGTTAAACGTTCCAGTGAACATTGTGAATTATAGTGATTGTGCAGATCTTCATTTGTACATTGTGGCATTAGTTTTCCTCAGTTAATTTCATTCTTTATTCCTCTATTATTCCTTGTAACATATGTAACATCTACGTCATTTACCTTTACTATTTACTACCCCATTATCTTCCTATTGATTGCTAGGAAGACTTCCTCAACTATAAATAGTAGTGGTCTTCATTATTTTAGATACACAAAAAATATAAAGTGCATAAAGTTAGTCAGAAAAGGAATTCTTATTAGTTGAAGGGAGGTGTTCTTTTTGTTGAGCTTTAGACTCAACTCTTTTCCAGAGTTTGTTGAGTTGTACTTTGTGTTTAGGCTGTTGTATCCTTGAGGGGACAAGTAAAAAATGACTACTACTTGACCGGTGAAAAATATTTGTTGCAGTGGGCTTGAATCTCCTTATAGAGAGCGAGATATTCACGCCTTAGCCCGAACGGCTTTTTATTTATTTATTTTATTTTTCAATTGTGGTTTGTAATGTTGTAATTTTAATAACAATTTTAAGGAGACTCAAAATGACTACAATTGAAAAAACCGCGGATGTTAAGATGTGAATTCTTAAGAAGTCATTTCGAGTAAATGGTAATCATTTCAAGAGATGGAAGGGTAAAGTATTTTTCTACTTAAGTATTTTCAATGTTTTTTATGTGTTAACTGAGAAGAATCCTAATAAATTAGATATCAGCTCTATAAATTATGATCAAACTATTTCTCATCTAGAGAAATAAGTGTCGCTATTATATTCTTAATTGTCTATCTGATAATTTTTATGATAATTATGATAGAACTTACTCTAGTGCAAAAAAATTTGGAAAGCATTGCTGAGTAAGTATGATACCGAAGACGCTGGAGTGAAAAAATATGTGGCTAGTAGATTTTTTTGTTTCCAAATGGTGAACCACAAATTAGTGGTAGACCAAGCTCAAGACTTTATAATGATTGGTGGAGAGCTCAGGTCTGAGGAGGTCAAAATTGGAGATAACATTATTGTTTGTTGCATAGTAGATAAACTTCCACCTGCTTGGATGGAATTTCAAAAAATAATGTGCCACAAACAAAAGGAAATTTCTCTTCAAATGTTGATAAAGAAAATATGCATGGAAAAAGAGGCAAGGAGTCAGGATGCAGTTTTACAATCAGAAGAGAGCAACATCACAATGAAGGTAAATTTAATTGCTCAAATATTACTACTCGTAAATCTCACAAAAATACTTCTATAAATCCTAAGAAGAAGAAAAAAACTAATAGTAGACCTTCCAAGAAAAACAATGGTGAAACTAACCAAGAACAAAATCAACATGTTCAAGATAGGGGATTGTGCTTTGTCTGGTGCAAGACTGGGCATATAGCTCGATTGTGCATATTCCAAATATGCGTTCCTACACCTCAGGCAAATGTTATCGAAGAACTTTGTGTGGCGCTTGTTACAGACATAATCATGATTGAGAGTGTTGATTGATGATGGGATGATTGTGGTGCAAACCTTCATGTATGTTATGGCACAGATTTGTTTAAAAATATACGAATTTTGAGGATCTCAAAACCATCATACATGGTGATTCAGACACTTCTCATGTGCTTGGAACGTGAGATGTCAAATTGTTTTTTTTCTCTGGAAGGTTGATAACTTTTAAAGATGTACTTTTACTCCTTCCATGAGAAAAATATTGATGTTTAGTTTTCTTCTTAATAAAGCAGGCTTTATACAATTGTGAAAAAGGTACTTTTGTGGGAAAGGGGTATGCTTGTGATGGGTTGTTCAAACTTAATGTTGAAATGAATCAAATTTCAAATTTTGTGTATATGCTTTCTTCTATTAATTATTGGCATGATCATTTGTATCATCTTAATGATCGTTATGTTGGTATCATGAGTAATTTAAAATTAATCCCAATGATTAAAAATAATTTTTAAAAGTGTGAGGCTTGTAGTGAAGCCAAAATCATAAAAATGCCTCATTTTCAAGTTGAAAGAAAAATTGATTGATTAGAATTAGTTGATACTGATATTTGTGAACTTGGAGAAAGCTTAGCTCGTGGAGGTAATAGATATTTTTCACTTTCAATGACGATTTTCCTACGTTTACGAATATTTTCTAGCTGAAAAAATAAAAGTGATGTTTTTAAAAAATTTAAAACTTATCTCCATGAGGTTAAAATTCAGTTTGGAAGAAAAATAAAAACAATTAGAATTAGTAGAGGCCGTGAATATGAGTAAAATGAGCTTAATTCGTTTGGTAGATCATTGAGAATAATTCATGAAAATACTCCTCCTTATTATCATTCATCTAATGGTGTAGTGGAAAGGAAAAATAGAACATTGTATGAATTGACTAATTTCATGCTTATTGAGTCACATGCACCTTTAAATTTATGGGGTGATTTTATTTTGACTTCTTGTTATCTGCTGAATCGTGTGCCTCATAAAAATTCTAAAATTGACATATTTTGAATTGTGGAAAGGTCACAAGCCAAGTTTGAGAAATCTAAGAAATTTAGGTTGTCTAGCCTTTGTGAGGCTAATGGATCTCAATATTACTAAGTTGGGTAAGACAGTTACTACTTGTGTTTTTCTTGGTTATGCTTCAAATAGTACAACATACAGACTTTTTAATCCTGAAGATAATATTACAATAGAATCAGGTGATGCTACTTTTCAATAAGATAAGTTTCCTTTTGATTCTAAATGTGACGACCCGAGCCTACACGTGGCCGGCACTCGAGAATCATTATTGATCCCCAAGCAAACCCTCATCCTGGCTGACTACAAGCGGAAGACTAACTCAAGCATACAAAAGCTTAAAACCTGAATAGAATTCATGAAACTCAAATACAAAGCTTTAACCCAAATGATTTAATCTGCATACAAATTGAATATTCAACTAGCCAACAATAGGCAACTTAAGTTTTTAAAACATTTAACAAAATAAATGAACAGTCTTCTGAAATTCTATTGTATATCTATGAAAGCCTCTAACTGAAAAAGATGGAAGTCGGGACAAGACCCACGCTATCCTAATAACTGATATAACTAAAAGTACAAGTGGAACCCTCCGGAAGCAAGGCGGCTCACCATAGCTAACTCAAACTACATGTGGTATCAATGAAATGCATGTTGATGATCCTGAGTACATGTATATGCATCATGAAACGATGCATGCCAAATGTCTCAGTACATGGAATGTACAAGCATGTAAGGGGAATTCTAAAGCATAAACATAAGCTTGAACTGGTGGAAAAGAAACATACTTACCTCTTCTCAACTCACTCAATTCAACTAAACTCAAAGAGACAGTTAAACTAAACTCAGAGAAAATAGGGCTCAACTCAATGGTAAGATCTTTAACTAAATGAAATAAGGCTCAACTCAACAATAAGATATTCAAGTCAGTGAAATAAGGCTCAACTCAACAATAAGATATTCAAGTCAGTGAAATAAGGCTCAACTCAACAATAAGATATTCAACTCAGTGAAATAAGGCTCAACTCAACAATAAGATATTCAACTCAGTGAATGAAGGCTCAACTCAACAATAAGATATTATATTTAGTGAATTAAGGCTCAACTCAATAATCAGATACTCGATTCTTGGCACTCAACTCTGGATACTCAACTCTGTATACTCAACTCTGGATACTCAACTCTGGATACTCAATTCTGGATACTCAACTCAATATAAAGCAACAATACATATGCAATATATGGAAAGCTTTTAAAACAGTAGGAAGCAACTCAATGTATTGAAAAATACAATAGTAACTCAGTTTGTATGCAAGGATTCAAGATAAACTCTGCTTGTATATTAAAATACAAAGTAAAATATGTATATAAAAATACAACATATCTTTGTGGGAGTTTCTCTAACCGGCAACCATCAATATGAGATATGTGATGATATATCATTTTGCCTCACGCTGTCAGGGTCGTCATATACCTTGTCGGGTTTATAGAACCTAACTACTAAGTGGATCAACTAGTCTATTCTAAGAAGCACTAAGGAATCATCTAAAAAATATGACGCTTTCTACCCACATTGGCTACGTGGTTTATGGGGACTGTGAGTTGTCTGAACTCTCCCCCATATCGGTGCTCAATACTACTCTCATAATATAGCTAGCTCATATGTTTAAAAACATAACTCTTTCTATGGTTTGAGATAATTACTCAAATCCTAGCCCAAAGGCTCACTTGGAAATTAGTGTTTCCTCTCTTGCTTAAATGTGAAAGCATTTACTCTTTAATTGAAAAAACTAGCTCAAAGGCTCTTTTGGAAATCGGAGTTTCCTCTCTTGCTTAAATGTGAAAACATTTACTCTTTGAGAATACATAGTTCCCATATACTCTTTTGAAGGAAATGAACATCATTCGTTACTCTTTACTCAACTCAAAACTCAATTCTTAAAACAAGTTTAAAGTATTTGCAAAAGACTATTTAAAATAGAGTTCATGCCGGATTATAGACGTGAACAACTCAATTCAAGGTTTTCAATAATCATAGATATAACTCATTACTTGGAACTCAAGAACTTCAATGATAATACTCATTCCAAGAATGCTCAACGCAGAGGGTTCATGCGGAATTATGAGTATGAACTACTCAACTCAAGGACTCAAAGATACTTCTCATCTCAAGACTGCTTGACTTATAGGGTTCATGCGGAGTTATGGGCATGAACTACTCAACTCAAGGACTTCATGGGTAACATATAATAGTCTCATGTTTAGGAATATAATCTCAAAAGAATTATGAACTCAATACTCAAGACTTAGAACTTGAAGATACCACGCCTCTCAAAGATACTCAACTTATGGAGTTCATGCGGAATTTATGGGCATAAACGACTCGATTCGAGGGTCTACATAACAACATGGAACACATGTATATAAATCTTCCCATTCTCTTACTTACTTTCTCAAATTTTTGTTTAAATCGATAGTTGATCTCAAAGGATTCACAATTGAACTCAAAAGCTTTCTTGAACTCTACACTTAACTCTCTGTTGAATGTGAATTATAAATTCAATAGTTATGGTTCATGATATGAAGCATCTTATGATGATAAAGTAGAATCATGAATACATTCTCCTCATTCTCATACTCACTTTCTCGAGTCTTGAAATAAGTTATTAGAAATTATAGAAGACTCCTCAAAAAGACTCAAATAGACTTTCTCAAAATGTTCGAAAGAACTCTCAAGACTTAACTCTTAAATCTACCTTGAATTTGAATTATGAATTCAAGGTTATGATCATGTTAGCAATGATTTCTAGGTGTTTAGAAGTAGTTTAGAGTGTTTAAAATCAATAGGGCTTGAAGGTACCCTTTTAAAGGACTCAAACGGGTGAAACGACGGATAAGGGGTGGGGGCAGGCGACCCTGGCGCACAAAGTGGTGCGGGGAGCCAGCCTTCTACCTATAGAGGAGTGGTTGGGGCGCTCTGGCTTGCATGGGGCACCAAGCCCCAACCCTGAAAACCCCGACGACTTTCTTTGTTCGTTTTCTCACCCTAACTCGCCTAGAATCGAACGGTTTCTTCCCCAATAAATTGGATTCGATTACTTAATAAAAGTACACTCTAATCTACTCAAAACAACACTCAAATTACTAAATTTCATCTTAAGAAGTCATCAAAACCCCAACAAAATAAGATTTGGAATGAACTTCAAGAACACTTAACAAGAACGTAAATATTTCAATCTTTATGGACGAATTCGAATATGAAAATCATGTTTGGCATGTCGGTGAACGAACCCAACACTATGGAAACTTACAAACCTCTTAGGGATCAAACCCATGGCGAAAATCTGCAACGACACTCAAAAACCTCGACGAACCCCTTGATCCTTTCCTCTTTTCTCCTCTTTTCTCTTATTTTCTCTTCTTCAACTCTCAACTAAAACCCTAGGCATATATTTGGATTATAAAACTAAACCTAATCAGATTAGACCCCTAAAATATTACTAAAAATGAATTATATCTTATTGGAGAAGGAAAGGACCAAAATACCCCTTACTATTTACGGATAACTTTCCTTAACAGGATAGCCTGACTTTAAAATGGCATATCTCACTCATTCAAACTCAAAACTTAGAAAATTCAGTGGCGTTGTAAAGAAAATTCAAAGACCTTTCATTTGATACCTTGTAGCCCACCTAACTCATCCTGTACTATGATTTATGGTTGTTTGAAGTTGACCCAAAACTTAATAGAACTTAGGAATGACTTGAATGATCTTTCTCTTTAGTTCTTCTTGGATCTAAAGGTGCTACATCTAGTGACCTTAACACTTAAAGAAATTTTAAATTATTCGGTAAAATCCTACTAATAAAGGAGGATAGTTCAAGTCTTAGCTCAAAAAATTTCCGGGGTGTTACATTATCTTTCCCTTGGGATAATTCTTCTTCGAATGACGGCTGGACTGGGTATGGAACGGGGTTACACTTATCATCTCTGCCATACCAACTAGAACTGTGCGCATTACTAATGGGAACTAACTAAGGGCTCTCATTTAGCAAAACCTCATCTACCTCATTTATAACCTTAGAAGGAATTATCACACCATCATTATCACGATAGGATCATTAACCATCTCTTTCTAACATTACTCCACAACTAAAAAAATCTCTGAAAAAACATCTTACATACTCTTTGGAACTCATTACTATCTTATTCTCAAACATTTGAGAATAAGTATGCCAAAAAGTCTTTAGATTCTCCGTTGCACAATCCTCGTTTACTTTGATGGACCGACAGCATAAAAGAAGACACATAATGGAATGCAACACATTCCTCATTTACTTAGATGGAGCAATAACTTTTATGCAATGACTGTTTGAGATAATTGAGACACTCTAGTTATTTAAATTGAATAAAAAGTGAAGTCAATAAAATGAGGGACTAAAAACAAAGGTTAGCTTCTTTTTTATATAATTTTTTTTTCCATAAAGTCTTTATATTCTCCTTTGCGCATTCCTTATTTATTTAGATGGAAAGACAACAAAAAGGAAGGCAACCCATTCCTCATTTACTTAGATGGTACAATAATGTTTTGCATTAGATATTTGAAGTGCTTGAGACATTGTAGTTATTTTAAATTGAATAAAAAATAAAGTCAATAAATTAGGGAGTTAAAACAAAGATTGCCTTCTTTTTATATAAAAAATCAGTTATTACGATTGAGTGTAATTTGAGTAGTACTTTACTATCGTTGTAAGAAGAGGATATTTAAATTTTGTTATTATTGTACAATAGTAAGTATAATCAATTATTTATCATGGTGGTGGTAGATGATGGATCATATAGTTGATAGTTTATCATTTGTAAGGTATATGCGGGTTGGTGCAATGATAAAAAAAAATTAGTATATAATAAAAAAGTAAATAACTACATAAATTAGATTATATTGAGGACTTTCAACTGAATTCACTATAAATTCTAAATTACACGCTTTATCAATAATATATTGTATGAGTTTATAGCTCTTACTAGCATATTATCAAAAAAAGGAAATAATTAACTTTTAAATTTTTTTATTGAAATCTTACACATCTAAATGAAATTAAACAAATCATATGATCATATAAGAGTCCATGTAAATTGGAAATGATGATCAGACATGTGTGAGGATGGATAGTGGTTATACAATTAACATCCTCAAAATAATGTTTACTAAAGTACAAATATGTTTTGTGAGGATTTCTTTTGTTTAACCACAACTCATCCTCATACATCTTTTATTGTTATCTTAAATCAGTGTGCACTCTTATATGATTATATGACTTGTTTAAACTAACTTAGCTATTAAAATTTCAATAAATTTTTTTTTTATTAATTAATTATTCTCTTTTTAAAATTTTACTTGTTATGGTCTATACATATGTATCCTGACCTAGTTTGTTTATTATGATGAAGGTCTTAGGATTGACTTGACTATAAGAAGTCGAGTACAAAACTAAGCATAGTCTAGCCTATACTAAAACATTAATCCATAATAAACTTACAAGATTATGATACACATGTATAGACTGTAACTAGAAGAACTTTAAAAAGAGAATGGTTAATTAAATAAAACATAAAGTATTGAGATTTACACAATTAAATGTGTTTTAAAAAGTCATATGATCATATAAGAGTCCGCATAAATTGGGCATAGTAACCAGAGATGTATGATAATGAATTGTGGTTGAACAAATGAAATCCTCATAAGATACTTGTGTTTATCAACATTACTATTAGAATGTTTATTGTATAACTACTACTCATCCTCACAAATCTCTAATCATCGTCCCCAATGTGTGAACTTTTATATAATATTATGACTTGTTTAAGCTCATTTCGTTGTTTAAATTCCAATAATTTATTTTAAATTAATTTTTTCCTTTTTTGATAATAATGGTCTCAATCAAGTATAGATCACGTAAACCGTTTAATTTGTTTATGTAATACCTCAGACATCAATTAATTTTTGGTTTTGGGTAAACTTCAAATGATCATATCTTTTAGAACATATAGAGTTAGGTTACACATCAGGTATCAAATCTAAGTTCATTTAGTTCTCTTTCCAACGCCACCACGTTTGCTAAATTCTAAGCTCAGAATGAAAGTTATGGCTATTTTAGTGAAGCCTCTCTAGTAAGGCTTTTCATCCGTTTAAGGAAAGGGGTATTTTGGTCTTTTACTTACCCCACTAAGCCTAAAACGTTTTTTCACATCCAAGTTAAGGGTCTAATAAAAATTAGACCACTATTCCATATTCCAAAATGCTTAGGGATTTTAGAGCAAGTTCTAGAGGAGAAAGGTGAAGGGTTTCAAGCGTTCTTTCAAGAACTGAGGATTTCTCCAAGAACAAGCTTTCTTTAGAGGTATGTAATCTTCTCGAAGTGTTGGGTTTGGTTTCCCTCACACCCTATATGTAATTTCATCCATTAATTCGTTCTTGAAATCGTTTGTATTGAGATTCTTGAGAAGTTCTTGAGTTTTAACTCCATTCTTCAACAATGGAGGTTTTCAGTTCTCGAGGTGAGAATTTTGAGAAAGAATGTTGTTTCTTAATAGATATTTTGTGGGATTTCCTTGATTTTTTGTTGATTTTATGAATCAAAGAGTGTTTGGAAGAAATCGTTCGATTCGATATGAGTAAGGGCATGAAATTGAGCAAGAAAATTCATCGAATTTCTGGCATGGGTGTGGGGCGGCGCACCACTAAGGCTCCCAGACTACAGGTCAGTAGTTAGCGGCCTAGCCTGGTGCACCGCCCCAAACTTCTACAAATAGTTTAGGGGCAGGCGCCCTGCGCCACTCAGTGCGCCATGTCCTTTATTCTTCCGTCCTTCTTTCCTTGTGTTCCCTCGAATCGTAGCTACGTTCTCTTCTTGATATTCACTCTTAAAGTATTCATTAATCCTTGAGAGATCCTACATATCCTAATCACATATCTTAATTTACATTTCTAATTAATGTAAAGTTAAGAGGAAAGTTCAAGAGTTCCTTTTGAGTCAAATTTGAGACTCTTATTGCAATTAACTAATGATTTGAGCTAAGTCTTGAGTAAATAAGTATAAGAATGAGGATAGTTGTGTGTCATATTTAAAAAATAAGTATAACGGAACTAAGTATTCCCAAATATATCACTTTTACATTTTCAAAGAGAGAAACATCGATTTCTAAATGAGTTATGAGTTTAGAGTACAATCTCTTTTTAGAGGATCTTTTGAGTAATAACCTCAAATTGAGAAAGAGTTATGTTTTATACATTTGAGCATGAGTATATATTATTGGGAGTAGTATTGATCATCGATATGGGGATGAGTTCAAACAACGCAAAATCCTCATAAACCATGTATGCCAACATGTGTAAAAGACCATACTTTTTAGATGATTCCTTATTGATTTTAAGCATAGCTTAGTGGATCCACTTAGTTGAGGTGTTATTTGTCCCGACAAGGTATATGACAGTTCTGGCAGCGTTGGTCAGATGATGTATCATCACATAACTCATAGTGATGGTTGTCAGTTAGAGAATCTCCCAAATAAGAGTAAAGAGTATAGTATTGTATTTTATACATTTATTGAGTTTTATCTCCTATTTTATAATGTTTTAAATATTGAATCTATCATTGTTATGTTGCATTGTGTTGAGTTGAGGTGAGTATTCCTTCCAGCCTTGTCACTTCAGTTATCTATTGGTTTCAGTTTCCCCTTACATGCTCGTGCATTCAATGTATTGACGTCATTCGACCTGGATATTATTACGATAAATATATAGATATTCAGGATCATCAACATGCGCTTCATTGATACCATTTGCATTCTAGTTAGATTTGGTGAGCCTCCATGCTTTCCGGAGGGTTCCACATCTATATTTCAGTTTTTGTTAAGTTGTCGTGGGTCTTTTCCAGACATCTATCGTAGTATTTAGAGGCATCATAGAGAACAGTAGTTGAGGAGTCTCTCCCTATTTCCCTTGTGATGTTTTGAGACTCTGAGTTGGTTTCTTATGTTATTTGAGTATTTCCAGACATACTTTTAGTTAAGTTGTTGTTAAGACCTCATTAGTTAAATCTTTCTAGACATATTTTTGTTGATTAAGTCTTTCGCTAAGTAGTGAGCCAGGCCAAGAGTTTTCTTGGGGAAAAGTGATGGTTCTCGAGTGTCGGCCACGTCCGAGGTGTAGGCTCAGAGCGTGACAGTTTAGTATCAATTCATCTAATCATATAGAAACTTTCAATACATTATATATTAAGTATTACATAAATCGAATAGATAGAATGCACAATATATTCTATATTTTAGTCTATAAATTATAGAAAGGGAGTAAAACCGATAAAATTGACATGCCACTAATTATCTAAACTGCAGAGTCTGAAATTACATAAATTACCTTGAGTTACAAAAACAAAGTGGGACAAGTCTATCTAGGATTTATTGTTATTAAATGTGGTTCTCTTGTGTCCGGATCTATTACACAGTAAACACTTATTCCATCTCTTGGTCCTGAAAGTCTCGTCGACATCTTTAACACATTTTCTTTCTTTCTTCCGAGCTTGATATCGATAAGTATTAGTAGGACTTCTAAACTATGGATCCTATCTACTAATGAGGTATTGAGTGGAATTTGTAAGCTTTTCAAGCTAGTAAAAATTGTGGGAAAGTAATTTTTACGAAAAAATTTAAAAAATGGAATAACTATGGAGGCAGTGAGAACGAATGAAGATTTCAGTTATGAGGAGAATGATTTTTCCAAAAAAATCGTCCGAATCAGAAAAAGTAGGTGAGAAACCGTAGAAAAATAGACCCTTTTTGGGATTGAATAATATTTTCCTTTTTCTTTTTTTAACGGAAAAGGGTCAAAACTACCCTTAAACTATCCGAAATAGTTTAAATATACCCTTAAACTATATTTCAGCTCAAAATACCCTTCCCTTCAAACTATTGGGTCACACCTACCCTTCTAGTTAACGGAAGTATCCATGTGTGTGTTAAATGCCACATGGACGCTACATAGATGTCACATGTGCACACCAAACAGACCCCACCTCCACATAGACGACTATGGAAAAGGGTCAAAACTACCCTTAAACTATTCGAAATAGCTTAACTATACCCTTAAACTATATTTCGGATAAACAATTCTCTTCCCATCTAACTATTGCACCACACATGCCCTTCTGTTTAACAAAAATATCCATGTGTGTGCTAAAATTCCACATTGACTCCACATGTGCAGGCAAAACATACGCACCTCCACATAGACCACTGAAAGCCCTAATTTCACTCTTTTCCCCCTCATTTCATCCTTTCCTTATTTGGTATATCAATATGAATATACAAAATACATTGACTCAGTTCAGTTCCATTTTATTCCGATACTAATATGTTGTACTTTGAAGATCACACTTTAAACAAAGTTCAAATTAATTCTGCTATCTAATCCTTAAATCAACTATTATATTGAATGCTTCTTTAACTTTCCATAAAATATAAAACTTCCTTAACAATCATTTAGAGCATCTTCTGGATTAGGAACCACAAAAGCACAAAACTTGAACAAAAATATGGTACTTGGTAAAAAAAAATTAAATTAAGAACTCTATAAAGACATACTAGATCTTCGTTGATGTAGTAGAAATGAAAGGTGTCATCCCAATCGTTCGTCAAGTTTTCCTCATTAGCGAAATTGCTGACGTTGATGTGGTGGAGCTCGGTCACCACTGCTAGGGAAACCGTCGTAGTCATCTTCCATTTGCCTGGAGTTGTGGTGTTAAGTATATTACGTCTCTTACATCAGTTCCTATTTTGCGTCATGGCCGTGAGTTGAATCAACAAGAAAGTTTTGCTAAGATTTGTTTAAAAAAATTAATTTATTAAGAGAAATTAAAATAATAAATTAGTGTTAATTGATTAATTAAAATGAGTGTGTTTATATTATACCTTAGAGCGTTTCGTTTATTGTATTTGAAATGGTCATCAAGTTGCAATTTTTCTACTTCATTTGATAAAGTATACAAGTTTCCGCAAATGTTTTTTTTTTTGGTTCAATACATACTTTTCAAGATGAAATGGGAAAAAAAGTGAAATTAAGGCTTTAAGTCATGTATGTGGAGGTGGGTGTGTTTGGCGTGCATATGTGGAGTCCATGTGGCATTTTAGCACACACATGGATGCTTCCTTTAAAAAGAAGGCCAAGTGTGATCTAATAGTTAGACGGGAGGACATTTTTGAGCCGAAATATAGTTTAAGGGTATATTTAATATATTTCGAATAGTTTATGGATAGTTTTGACCCTTTTTTGTAGTCATCTATGTGGAGGTGGGGTCCGTTTGGCGTGCACATGTGGTATCCATCTATGGAGCCTTTCCTCTATAAAGTTCCTAAAATTCCCCAATTTTGAAGTTAAAAATCTCCAATTGAAGTCAAGGTTTTCTTCCATATCATGGGTTCCTTTCAATATTGATATGATTGATTGTTTTATGAACTAGTATGCATTAATTGAGAAAATTCCATGATGTTAAGATGAATCCCCATTAACCCATGCCTAACCCTTGTTTTCTGGACTATGATGATTGAAAGTGGTTTTGAGTTATGAAAGGGAATTATGGAAATATGCATTTTCTTATGAAATTGATAAAATATGATATAAGTCTCTTTGAGAGTAAAGCATAAATGTTGTTGTTGTTGATCGTTGTGAAAGGATTTCTCACATAATTACTCAATACATGAATGTGAAAGGTTTTCTCACTTAAAGGATTCTATGGTAGAAAGATCTTCTCCCCTAAAATGAATCAAAGTTAAGGAGCTATTCTAATGATGAGGCAGGTGGAAATTGCCCATGTCCTCTAATGAAAAGACAAGAGGCGATTACCCATGTACCTTAAAGATAAGATGAATATGCTTGATGACTATTCCGTGGAAATTATTCTTAGTACCGAGTGGACGTGTGACGATTACCCGTGTACCATAAACTATGTGCCATTATAGATTGTCTTAAATAGACAGTAGCCAGTGGACCCACTTAAGGTAGAAGTTCATGGTTCTTACCTTGGCATGTGAGAACACCTCTTTTCAGCGTGGGATAAACACCAGATTCCATGTTATAGATCACATGGTCTCTATGTGGGTTAAGGCTAATTTCCCACAACAAGTATAATGATGAACTAATAAGGTTACTTCAAGAAGTATTTCACAAGTATTCAAAGATGGGTTTTACTTGCTTTTGACCATGATTATAATGATGTTTTCTAACCTTTTTCTTATGGTTTTAACTTGGTCTTTGCATGACATGAAAGGTCCTTTAATGCATGATTTTATATCTCTATGCCTTGCTATCATACATGCTACATATTTGTACTAACACACACTCTTGCCTACATTGTATCTCAAATGTAGAGTCCGACGTTCCAATTTCTCATCCCCGTGGCTAGAAGTCACTTTGTCTATACTTAGTAGTGGTGAGTCCTCATGTACCGAGGACCGATTTTTTTTTCTTTCAGTCTTTACTCTTCGCATGTTGTATGTGATAAACTTAAAGGACGTGGAACTATGGATTGTTTAGGTCATGTGGCTCTTGTCACCAAGCTTATGAAGAGCCTGGCAGAGACAAAGCTAAATACTCAAAGCAAAAACAAAAGTTCGGTCCTCAGAACATGAGGACTCACCACTACAAAGTATAGCCAAAGTGACTTCTAGCCACAGAGATGAGAAATAGAAACGTCGGATCCTATATTTGATAAACAATGTAGGCAAGATTATGTGTTAGTACAAAGATTTACCAAGTATTATAGCAATTCATAGAGATATAAAATCATGCTAAAAAGGACCTTTCATATCATGCAAACACAAAAATAAAACCATAAGAAAAAGGTTAGAATATATCATAATAATTATATGGTCAAATGCAAGTAAACCCCATCTTTGAACACTTGTGAAATACTTCTGAACTAACCTTAGTTCTCATTATACTTGTTGTTTTAATTATCCTTAATCGACATAGAGACCATGTGAGCTATAACATGGAATCTGTTGTCTACCCCACACTGAAAAGAGGTGTCCTCACTATCTTAAGTGGATACACTATCTAATGTCTATCTAAGACAACCTATGATGGCACATAGTTTAAGGGACACGGGTAATCATCACTTGTCCACTCGGTACTAAGCATAATTTCCACGGAATAGTTATCAGTCATATTAATCTTATCTTTAAGGTACATGGGTAATTGCCTTTTGTCTTTTACTATGGGGACATGGGTAACCGCCTTTTGTCTTGCCATTAGAATAACTCTTAAAACTTGATTCATAGTTTATTTGCGAAAACCTTTTAACACTAAGAATCCTTTATGTGAGAAAACCATTCACATTCATGTATTGAGTATTATGTGAGAAATCATTTCACAACAGTCAACAACAACAACATTTATGATTTACCCTCAAGGAAACTTAGATCCTTTTCATTAATCTCATAAGAACATACAGATCTTCATAAACTCATTTTTCATAGATCAAAACCCACTTTCAATCATCATAACCTAGAAAAAATGGTTTAATATGGCTTCATAGGAATTCATCTTAAAAACATGGAGTTATGTCAATTCATGGATAATAGTTCATAAAGCAATCAATTATATCAACTTTGAAAGGAACCCATGATATGGAAGAAAACCCTAACTTCAATTTGAGATTTTTAACTTGTAAATTGGAGAATTTAGGATTTCTATGGTGGAAAGAGCTCCATAGGTGAAAACTATCATACCTTGATGCCAAAAACTTTAAATCAATGAGGGATTATGAGTCTTGATCTTGAAACCCTAGCTTCCTTCTTCTTCCTTAGAGAGAAATATTGGAGAGGATGACATGTTCAACTTTGGGGAAATTTTGGAGAATGAATGGAATCGGTTAGTTTGGGCGGTAAAAAATCATTATATAAGATTTAGGGCAAAGGGTAAAACGACAGAGTATTGGGTTAAAACAACTAGGGAAAACACCAAGAAGCCCCTTAAAATAACTACCGACCTCTATCAACCATGGGGACCTACGGTCCGTTGTCCATCAATAGATTGTCCTGGTCGTCCGTCGATGGGTTTAGAAACATTTTTTCTGTCCCTTCAAATGATGGGCCCCATGTATGGTCCATCGGTTAACCTATGGTTCTCACATGGCCACCGTAAGTCCCATTTTGGCCTTTAAAATTCCATAAGGCCTGTGACTCAACCACGAGACCTACCTATGGCCCACACATTGGAGAACGGACCATCCTGGTGAACCATAAAAAAGTACTTGTACTAGACAATTCAACTCAACCTAGACTTGCCAATGACGGTAGAACCTACCATCCATGGTCCCACGAACGGACCGTCGGTGGCACCGTCTAGGCAAGCACTAGAAGTTTTTTTTGGAAAAAATTGAAGTTTTCCTTCTTTTCAAAATCTGAGGTGTTACACATAACTTTTCGGAAAAGTCAAAACACCTCAAAAAGTCACAATCTTTTCCAAAATTCACACCTTTTCGGAAAAATCACAACCTCTCATAAAAGTCACAACCTTTAAAAAAATTGGCAACTCTTCAAAAAAAAGTCAAAATCCTTCATTTTTTTTCACATATTCACTAGGTGACTAAGTTTTTGTTTTTTCAGTTCCATAGCCTACTACTCTTATAACACTAGTTTAAAATATGGTATATAATATTATGCATCCGGTATATAACACCATACAAAAAAATATTTTTTTCTTTTGTAATTATATTTAAAACCACAATATACAATATTATACACGCTGCATACCAGTATGATACAAAATTTTAAGAGGTATTGAGACACTCATATATACTATAAAAATTAAATTCATTTTCTTCCATGAATGCAAGTGCTAGATACATCCATAACACCTAAAAAATTACACCAAATCACCCGATAGAATTCCTTTGTGTGAATCTGATTTCCTAAGTTTAAAGCTTCGAGCTTCAGCAATGACCGCCTATAAAGTTTCTGCTTTTTGTTCACATTATTGGCGTCAAATAAATGCATAACTAACTTTTTTTAGCTTCAAACAACTTGTCCAACAAATTTGAACTCCTCAAATCAAAAAAACTAAGCATAATTCAGCTATGTTGTTTAGATCCGGAAAAACATAAATCTATAAATTAAAGAGAAGAGAATATGGAGATGAAAGAAAAAATTGAAAATTAGAGATACTTAGTCAAATCAAAACAATAACAATTATGGGCTTATTTTGATGATGTACTTCAATCTATATTTTCGCGTAATTATTTCATTATAAAATATTTCCTTTATGGTGTTTAAGAATTTGTGCATAAATCTTTTCGTTATTTTTGTTTGTTCTGTTTACATGGTTCTTGATAGATCTAATGTCCTTTGTAATAACTTGTATTTTTTTGTTTAAGTCTCTCCACATTAGCATTGGACGTCATTTCCATAAAATGTGTTTGATAGTTGAGAACCTCCAAAATTACGGAAGTCAAGATATATTCTTGTACAGTAGCTAAATTATTAGTAACACACATCTCACTATTTATGTATATTTTTAACTTACATTACTAAAACTTCAATATTTTTAAAATCTATATTAACAAAATTTTGTCAATATGACACAACAACTAATAAACCACTCATTCAAATTGGGGTTTGGATTATTTGCAAAGTTTTTGGTACCTTATTGTTAACCAATTTGTCATCTTTAGCACTTCTAGTTTCTTTTCTTGTCTTGCAATACAAAGTCTTAATCTGTAACTAACAAAATATTTATGATCAGTAACTACACAACAATCAATCTTAACCTTGTAAGAAATGAACAATAATCAAATAATTAAACAATATGAATCAAAATAATTAATCTGTTATAAACATATTTGTGTAATAGTGAATGTCTATTATGTGGAGTCCTTTTAGGGTATGGTTAGGAAGCCAACTTGGGGATCAAGTTAGGTTTCCCCTACAAATAAAGGGGTTTTCCTTCATTGTAAATCAGATTTGTGGATCCCTAAATATCATTCAAGAAGAATAAGAAGTCTTCTCTCTTCTCCCTACTTTCTATTCGTTGTTTTATATTATTTCATAACACGTTATCAACACGAGTCTCTATCTTTTCTTATTTTTGAATTTTATCTCAGTTTTAATAGTACTACCGTTGGTGAAATTAATGACGGATATTGTTGCGTCAATGGGTATCAAATATCTTGCAGACTTTTCTAGGTTAGCAGGAACATAGCTTAATTATCAAGGTTAGAGGTCTCATTATTGTTGGTCCACGTGCAATTTGCAAACGAGACGCGCATTGCTACTTAAATATTCTACTATTTGAGAAATTGGATAGTTCCAAAGGTATGATTTATTTTGTTCTTAAATTATTGTGATCAATGAATTATTTTAACTTTGATAAGCACTTTCACCCTAGAGTGCTATTGTACTTTGGCATATTATGTCATCGGTTAAGGGTATGACGATGGATGTAAGTTCCATCGCACCAAAAGGATAACACGATGGATTCATGTCCAATCGCACCAAGAGGGTAAGATATCAGGAGTCTTGGTGCACCGTGATGAAAGATGTTGGGTTGAAGTCCCTCATTGATTAATGGCATAAGACGTTGAGTTTGAGTCTTAATGCACTGTATTGATGATATAATGATGACTAAAGCAAAATAATATGTTTTTGATTAAAATTAGTAATGAAACCTATTCAATTGAAACCTCTTCATTCCCTAAAGTGAATGTGGTAGTAGTGCAAAATATGTCTGAAAGAAGACAAGTGATTTAATAATGCACATAAACATGATATGAGGTGCTGAAGTTATCATAAGATGATATGCTCAAATGATTGTGTTCCATTCATAAAGAATGATAACTTTTGATAAATGTTAAATACATATAGATCCATTATCTGAAGTTAATGAGGTGTATGCCCATTGCCCACCATGCTAGGCGTGGGAAAAGTCCTGACCCTTGGTAGTGGATGTGGTATCAACAAGAATGTCTCTAGGGAGACATGTTTCATTGGAAAAAAAATTCTCTACTTCATCTTTTGATTTGTATTGGACAAGAATTAGTGCAATTGAGGCACATTCTATAGTAAATAAGAAGTTTACTAATTTCAGTAGTTTAGTACTTTGGTATGATCGTCTGGGACATCATGGATCTATAATGATGAAATAAATTATAGAAAACTAAAATGGGCATCCATTAGAGAACCTAAAGATTCTTTTAAATGGTGAATTTTCTTGTACTGTTTGTTATCAAGGCAAGTTGATTGTGAGACCATCATTACTGAAAGTTGATATTGAATTCCCTGCGTTCTTGGAACGTATACATAGGGATATTTGTGGACCTATTCACTCACCTAGTGAGTTGTTTAGATACTTCATGGTCATAATAGATGATCCTTCTATATGGTCTCATATATGCCTATTTCATCTCGCAACTTGGGGTTTGCAAAATTATTGGCACAAATAATATGATTACGGACACACTTTTCTGATAATCACTGATTAAGTCCATTCCCCTTGATAATAATGTAGAGTTTTCATCACAAGCATTTAATGATTAATGTCTAATCGATTGGCATTGAATAAACTCAATACTAAAGTGAATGTGATAGTGTAAAAAAAAGTTTATCAATACGGAGATGTATTTTATCGTGATGGGATCACGACTGACCTTCCAAAGTGGTAGAGTGATTGAGAAGAAATAAATCTTAAAATTACTCTCGGAGTAGTAAATCTAAAATTTACTCATATAATAGTAAATTAGAAATTTACTAAAGCAAAAGGCACATGGCATAGTAAACTTGGAGTGTACAAGTACTAATATTTTTATTAGTTGGCATGAATAATTTGGTCATCCCAAAGATGTGCATACTGAGTAATAGACATACATTGAAGAACTAGAAGATTCTTCAAGAATTCTCTGTGTTTCTTGTTCTCATGATAAGTTGATTTGATCAACTAATGTTGGTACTAAATTCCTAAATTCAAAAAAATATAAAAGGTGAATATGGGCCCGTTCACCAATCGTGTGATATGATAAAGAGATGCATCTATAATATAATCACATGTGCGTTTGTTGTCAACTTGCAGTTTTACATTCGCAAAATTGTTTATGCAAGATAATTGAGTTAAGAGCACAACTTTCAGAAGGCATAATACATATATTGGACCCTAAACTTGGCTTCAAATTTCAACTTTGACCTCCAACTTTCATAGGGCACAAACATACACTTTAACTATCCAACCTTTTAACAAAAAAATACTCGAATATTTCAGGCAAAATGCGTGATATACAAATGCGTTGACGTGGAAAAGTGAACCACTCCATTGCTGCCAACTAACTAAAATAATACACCTAAATTTTAAAATAAATTATAATATAGGGTGTGTTTGGTATGAAGGAAAACATTTTCCGGAAAAAAAATTTAAGTTTGTTTTTAAAAAATATTTTAAACTTAAAATTTTTATTTTTTTCACCCCTACCCTCGACTCCCCCACCCCCACCCACGCACCCCACCCCTTCCAGGCCCCCCCCAAAAAAAAATTTAAGTTTATTTTAAAAAAATACTTTCAACTTCAAAATTTCAGTTTTTCACCCCTACCCTCGACCCCTCCACCCCCTATCCACCCCCCTACCAGCCCCCCACCCCCAAAAAAAATTTTAAGTTTATTTTTAAAAAAAAATTTTAACTTCAAAATTTCATTTTTTCATCCCTACCCTTGACCACCCCCCTCCCCCAACCCCCCTACCAGCCCCCCAGCCCCCACCCCAATTTTGTTTTTTAAGTTTGTTGTTAAAAAATATTTTCAACTTCAAAATTTCAT
>JAJOOO010006485.1:0-23237 GCA_029582685.1 Solanum piurae | reverse complement strand
TCAGGAAAAACTAGATTCAAGACTGGGTCCCATACTGCTTTTCAACTCTTTTTCAAATTTCAATTTATAGTTTCCAAAATTTTGGTCTCCAGGACCATTAGGCGATATAAGTCGAGCATCGCCGACCAAGTCGGTGATGCACCGCCTGTCCATTTCCATCGTCAGGTAGGTTCTTCCCAAGGGTTGGCATGCTGGAACTTTTGGCGAGCTAAAGAGCCACTCGGTGGCTCGTTGATTGGTCTTGGTGATCACCATGATTGCCTTTTTTTTAAACTTCTTTAGCTTTCTCGCTCTTTTTTTCCTGGTAATATCCTTGTGTTGCTCCTTATCCTTCCTTGCTGCAAATCAAAACTTTACCATCAGTTTAGATCATAAATTGGGCATTGAGGACAATGTCCATATAACCATCCCTCAGGCATGCATGATTCAACTTGTTGGAATTCAACCTCGACATCATATAATTAAAATATTCATGAACTATTTTTCATTGGGGTTCATTACTATATTATATCTAGCATATCATTTACGTGATTCATAACAAATGAATATGTATTATTAATCAAAATAATAAAGCATGTTCATCTGCTATATAAAAAAGTATATTTATGTCAAAATAGTGTCCTTTAGCCACTAACCCATAACGATACGATCTAACACATGAATAAGAGTGATGCAACAAAACATAAGTAATTCAAGTCACATAATCTCTACTAGCTATGTCCTTACCTATAATACACATCAATAAGTCATTCATTTCAACCCTGAATAAAATAATAAACCATCTCGAGCAAAGTCTAAGAGAGTAATGATAATCTACCCTGAAAGTCGACTATATGTTCCATGAACCCTTAAAAAGTTACTTCCCTTTTTGAATAGCCTTGGAACTCTCCTATTTTATTAAAAATATACTCTATATGAGTATACGAGTCTATCAACACCCATATTTTTTTTAAAAAAATTTATGGACCAATGGTCTGTTCATTTCTCATAAAGAAGTATCATACACAAACTATATAAATAATAGCCCACTTTAGACCAAATGTCAAATGTCCCAAATAAGGAAATAAAAGGACAACTCGTTCTTGGTCTTGATGACATTACCTAAAATAAGGTTTTCTAAAGAAAGCTCTCCATCTCTCACTCTCCTATACTCCGCCACTTCCATGTTTATGGCTCCCTTCACCCTTTATTTGCTTGTGTTTCTTCTCCGGGTCATTAACATACTTCATCCATGGAAAAGGATGAGATATATCAGATAGCAAAGGTAAATCGACCTTATTTTTTATCCACACCAAACCACTGTTGACCTTACTCTTTTCTTTTTGTAGATGTGAAATCCGGTGGAGGTGTTTGGAGTTCAAGATGAAATTTTGGTTGGATTTAACCATGAAACTACTTCTGGAGGCTTGAGGGATATCAACACCCATATTTATATATAAACTATAGTAAAAAAATTGACTCAGAGAGACAACCCTAAGCCCCTAAGTTCAAAAATTGAGAATTGATTTCAAAATTAGATTAACCATCGTGTGAAAAGCTCATATGCCAAAAATCAGCTAAATTTGATCAATAATTGATTCTCAAATAAATAAACTACATCTTATTCACCTTAGGGACTTAAACTGCATTTCCCCAATCCAAACACAAATATTTTCTTTTGGTAACTGTAAATCTTATTACCAAATATGTCATTGTGTACAATTTGGAACTCCGGATATGGAAATGTTCCAATATCAGAGCCCTACTACTTCTAAATCTCCCTCACACTTTTATACTATTCTAAAGATAGAAATTAAGACTGTGCATATATCTGATTATCATACGTATCATGCTATCTCTATAATGTATATCTTGGATAATTAGTTGGTTGATCATATCTACGGTCCTCTCCTTATATTAGAATATACCTATGGTTCCTCTCCTGTCATATATAATATATTGTTGATGCTAGTGCAATTCTATAAACATCTGCCATAGTAGATTTTCTAGTATCATGGTCTGTGTCCCATTCCAGGTCCTCATTCCATCCAGTTCTACCCCTTGTGATGAGTAACTAGCTAAGAATCTTTGTCATATCTTTTTGGAGAGTGAACATGTGAAAAAAAGTGGTGGTGTGTTTCATATTTTTTCTTGTATAATGAACATACAACTTCATCAATAATTCCCATTTGCTTAGTCTGTCTTTTGTATATAGCCTTCTATGTATAGCCATATATAGTGAAAATACTCATATAGGATTTCTTAGATTGTTGCAAGTCAATCTTCTCCATGAGACCTTGTTTTACTCCCTTTTCGGTTTCATATACACTTCTTTAATGTTGAACTCTTCTTCCTCCATGATTTCATGTACTTGTAAATCCCTCTCTTCAAGCCATTGTCCTGACTTGATAATTTTCTTTACAATCCATGAGGCTTGCTTGAATTCCACCTCCCATGGTTTCCTACCCTTTAGATAAAAGGTATGAACCGACACAATCCATAATTTTCCCTTTTTCTTGCACAGGTTCCAAAGATAATGAGTCCTCTAGTAGCCTTTGGCTAGAAAAGTGTTTTCCAAAGCTATGAGTGTTTTCCCTATATTTTTTACTTCGCCATTCCATAGAAACCTTTTGCACATAGTGTAACACCCCGTATTCTACGTTGCCTTGTGGTATAGTTATGGACTCAGATTTCTATGCGACTAGTGACAATAGAATAGGTTTAAAGTGAGATAGTAAAAGGTGGTATAGGATGTAAGAGTCAAAGTGGTCAAGTGCGTATTAGTGTTACGGTCTTGTAAAGAAACTAAGATTGGGAAAATGGTGTAAAATAAGTGAGGTGCTTGCTTGACTAAACTATTCTAGTAGGTGACAAGTAGGCGATACACCTACTTAAAATTAGTGGACGGCATTCTAAGTGAAAAGGGCAAGTAGGTGATGCACCTACTTAGAATTAGTGGACTGCATTTTAAGTGAAAAGGGCAAGTAGGTGACGCACCTACTTAGAATTAGTGGACTGCCTTTTTAAGTGAAAACGGTAAGTAGGTGATGCACCTACTTAGAATTAGTGGACTTCATTTTAAGTGAAAAGGGACCTCTAAAGCACTCAAGCTTATCACATCTCCTTCATCACTTATTCTCCAAAATAATTACTCCCAAGCAAAGCCATAGAAGCTCCAAGAGTTCTGGTCTATAGCTTCACCATTAAAATATGAAGCAAACCCTTTCTTTTTAAAGTACAAGTTAGTAGAACATATCCCATCTTAAGGAATTCAAGTGAATAATCTGATTTAACATCAAGTTAAGGGGGAGAGGACAACCTAAACCTTGAAGAATCCAAGTCTTAGCAAGTGAGGTTTCTGTCCAGCAAGGTAAGCTATGGAAATTTTCATCCCTCTCTTGTTCTTGCATTGTTTGTGAAAGTTTTTATGTGTTAATGAAATAAGGAGTGTTGTCTCTATATGGTGTGAGCTTGGATAAATGATGTGCTAGTTGGGAAAGCCATGGAGTGGAGTCCCCTTAAATTTTGATTGTGAGCTCGTTTTGAGCATCTTAAATGTAATATTAGTTGGAACTGATGGGATGTCGATCGGAAGCTGTATGTTCATATTTCTATTTCCACATTGTGATGCTTAGGGACTGTTTTGTGTATCGTAAAATAAGGAGGTGTGGCTGGATATGTGCAGAGAATTCATGGGAACTGGTTATATGATAGAACATTGAAAGTGTAGTAATACACCACTTAATTGAGTGTTGCATGAGCTTACTTCCTGCCATCCCTTTGTATATTGTTTTCCAAATGTTATGAAGCCCGAGGAGTTTTGGAGGACCATATAAGAAGGTTGTATAATATATGAAAAACATTAGAGGAGAATGGGTGGGAAGAACACCCTTGATGGGATCAATTACAGATTTACTGCCAATTACTGTTTTGGTCTGATCAAGTATCCCAAACGTGTTTATCAACTACTAATGCTAGTTTTATTATATACTGCATTGTAGCTAAATAATCGGAAAGGAATATGGTTAACTTATTGTAATATCCAAAGTTGTGCAGCAAGGTATGTAAGGCTATTCGATTTCTTATTTCTTTGGCATGAATCCAACACCTGCATTACAAAAAGTAAGCTTTCTAAGTGCCCTTGGTAGTGATTAATCCATAGTTGCAGTTCCTACTCCCTAGATCATTAAAGTGAGTACTCTAATATGAGTTTATTA
Organism: Solanum piurae; assembly: GCA_029582685.1. Taxonomy (NCBI): domain Eukaryota; kingdom Viridiplantae; phylum Streptophyta; class Magnoliopsida; order Solanales; family Solanaceae; genus Solanum; species Solanum piurae. The sequence goes on along the minus strand of JAJOOO010006485.1, from coordinate 19,041 downwards.
CTAAATGTGCGTGCTAACTCTACCAAGTATTAGCATGCAAGGTTTAAACGTGTTTCATTGTCAAAGTACCCTTGGCACGTATTCCCCTTATATAAATCAAAGTGATCCTAGATTACACATGGTACATATGTTTATATGTTGGATATACAATCTACCCATATCAAGCCAACTTGCTTCAATTGTCTATTCCATCATATATGTCATCTTGTCACATGTTCATATGTTCCCTTTATTGGTTATTACTCCCATTGTGTTAGACTATTATTTTACCTCACAAGATCCCTACTTGCTCTATTGTACATTTTATATGTACTTAGTTGGAATATGTATCCGTCCTTAAGTTGAATCTGTTCACGTTCTCCCTTGGTTCCAGTTTCATGTGTACCTTGTATTTGATATTAGTTAGTGAGTATTTGGCTACCATATAGAGTTCAAATCTCTTGGCTGAATGTTAAATGTCTTCACTTGATATGTGCTTCAACTTGAGATGTCAAAATGCTTACTAAGTCAGATAAGCTCCTAAGTATTACGTTGGTGTCACATTTACTTCCCATGTCATTGTTATTATCATAAGTCCATATTCACATGTCTTCTACTAGTGGTTCATAGTTCCAAGTCTCAACAATGATTATGACCACCAAAATGAAAATCTCAAAAGAGTTATGATCATCAAAAGAATAATCTCAAAAGAGTTATGAACATCAAAACAACAATCTCAAAGATTAACGAATCTAAGTGAAGAAATTTGTATAATGATGGGTGGCATCCCAGGGGAAAATTCCTAGCATGGGTCGATCCCAATTGGTATGGAAAGGTGGAAGCTCAAGGGCGAAAGCCTAGCATGGGCCGATCCCAATTGGTATAAAAGGGTGGAAGCTCAGGGGCGAAAGCCTAGCATGGGCCGATCATAATTGGTTGAATTATGAGGACAACATCCCAGGGATTAAATGCCTAGCATGGGTCATCCTCTTCTACCACTGATCAGCTGGTCATTTGTATCATATGCCTTATAAAGATTAGAACACATAGAAAATTAAAGAAAAGAATGTCACATACACGATTCCAAAAGTATAAGCAAAGGTGGTCTCTAATCCTTACCTATTTGTATTTGGTTTCACTTGAGCTCTCATTTTACATATAATTGTATTATGCCTTACATATTTAGTACATTATTTCGTACTGACGTCCCTTATTGGGAATGCTGCATTCCATGCTGCAGGTACATGTACTCAACTAGTAGATCTCCCCCATAGAAGCACATGATACTCAACAGTTGTTGGTGAGCTCCAGGTTGATTCGAGGCTTTGCTGAGTCTTTACTATGCATATTTTGATAGTTGTACAGTCATGGATTCTAGTAGAGGCTTTGTAGACATTTTAAAACTATCATCTGTATTCATAGTTGTACCTGTCACATGTCCTGGTTTAGCTAGTCAACATGTGTGGTATATGTAGCTTCTCAGTAGCAAATCTATATGCATAGTAGTTCACTTTCTCGTCATAGGTCACTTGTAAAGCATGTGTTCATATGGTACTTGACCGCCTAACCTAGGGTGGGTGTGACACATAGGTTCTATTCTTTGTAATATTTTCTTTGGCATTAGACCATCTCCAACCCAACACCAAATCCTTATTTGGTGTAAAATTTGGTGTTTTGGAGCTCTAACCCAACACCAAGTTTTACACCATTTTGGTGTGTGAATAGTGTTACACCAAATTTGGTGCAACACTATTCATCACACCAATTCACTTTATTGAATATTTTAATATTATTTCATTATACAAAACTTTTAATTAAACATTATATAAATGGTATGTTTTAATTAAATCTCTTGTATATTTAATTATTTTTGTATGTAATATTTTTCTAATATTAATTTTAGATATAAAAGTTAATTTTTTTTATAAATTATTTTTTCTATACATGACTTTTAAAAAAATTAAATTTATGTTAAATCTATTATAAATTATAATTAGATATAACTACAATTAACCTTCACAAAAATTAAAAATGGCAACATATAAATGTTTTAGAAAGAATTTTTTTTGTGAAATAAAAAAATATAAATAAAATAAGAAATAATAATATAATAATGAAGAGAGAGAAAAATATTCTTTTTTGGTGTAAAATTTGGTGCAGTGGGTTGGAGTTGATTTACACTAAATTAGTGCTGACATCAAATTTGGTGTTTGGGTTGGAGATTCCCTTAGGAAGATCTGTGACCAGAATCCTTGTATGGTTGATAAGACATTATTAACTAGTTGAAGTCTTCCTGCATAAGATAGGAATTAAAGATGAATTAGTGAGGAAGTAGAAAATACTAGGTTACATTCTAAATGCCTAATCAAATCATGAAAATTCTCTTTGAAATCACCTAAACCAAACTCTTAGGAAGATCTTTGAGCCCTGGTGCGCAGTGCATCCTTCGCTAAAGCAAACAATAAATCGCAGGAGTATAGCCACATAAAGCAGCCTACCCCAATCCCTTGAAGATCATAAAAGAGGAATTTATCTGGAAAGTCTCGAAAAACACCAAACATACAAATCTAGCATATTGGAATAATCAAATCACCAATATGATGGTCATTTAACCCAATTTTTATTGGGGTGAACTCTAAACTTTAGGAAAAAACTAGAAATCAACGTAATGACACTACTCACTCTCGGATGCCTCAAGATTCAGATAAGATATTTAACTAAATCATAAATCACCCCCAGATCTCGTGGAATCATCAAAATTCAAATCGAAGCTCGTTGACCTAAATTATTGACTTTGGTCAATTTTCACAAATCAAAACTCTGAAAATAGGAACACTCCTCAGATGCTATTCAGATCACCTCGATAACTGTGTCATCCATTTCTATAAGTCATAAAAGAAATAATGAAATTGCAAGAAGGACAAAACAATCAAAACAAGCAAAATAAGAAGAAAAAACACAACGACTATGATAAAGGAAAAACAAGCAAAACAAGACTTTCTCTAGTTTCTAGGAAATCCGTCTCAAGTGGGTTCCTAAATCTAACAAGTGATTCTTCATCTGCAAAAGAGAAGAACAATCAATGTTGGTTTATGGATATCGAATGTTTCAAGCATATGACTAGAGAAATGCACAATATCCTCTCTTGAGGCACATCAAGGAGGTGGTATGTTGTTTGGTAATAGAAATAAGGGTTACATTCTTGGTATTTAGAAAATTGGAAGATCTGTGGAGCATACTATAGATGATATGTACGATGTGAATAGGTTGAAGTAAAATTTGCTCAGTGTATTGCAGATCTACGAAAAGGGAAATGATGTTAGATGCATGTCTAGCAAATGTGTTGTCACAAATTTAACCTCTTGTGAGGTGATATTGAAAGCTTAAATACTCAAGAACATGTATGTATCTGATTTGGACTAGATACGAAGAGAAAATCTTGGGTGTCTTAGTGCTCAAAGTTGCAATGCTGATCTGTGGCATAGAAGGCTAGGTCATGTGAGTGCCTCACTTCCAAACAAACTAGTGTCAGGGGACCTGGTTCATGGTCTACCTAAACTGAAATTTGCAGATAACGTGATTTGTGATACATGTGTCATAAAGGAAACAAACTAGGTCCTAAATTAAACAGAAGAAAGGTGTAAGCACAACCAGGCTGCTGGAACTTCTTCATATGAACCTGTGTGGACCTGTAAGGATTTAGAGTAGAGGTAGAAAAAGATACATTCTTGTGATATTTGATAAGTACTCAAGATTCATATGGACCATGTTTTTGAGGAGCATGGATGAAACAACTAGAGACTTGATCATTTTTGCAAAAGGGATCTAAACAAAGTTGGATTGCAAAATTGTTGGAATCAGCTCCCAGTACCTATAAGCAATATGGTGTAGTTGAGAGGACGAATAAAACTCTGGTGGATATTGGAAGGACTGTGCTAATTGATTCTACAAAAGTGAATTGTTGAACAAAAGAAATCCTAAGCTCAGTTATCTTAAGGCTTTTGGTTTCAAATGGTTCATTCTCAACAATGGAAAAGATGATCTGGGAATGTTCAATCCCAAGAATGATGATGGAATATTCGTGGGGTACTACTCAACAAATAAGGCATATAGAGTCTTCCACAAAAGAACTCTATGCATTGAGGAAAGTGTTAATGTTAACTTTGATGAATTTGGTGAAATGGACAGTATGAAGAATAGAGATGACACTATAATTAAAGAGTTTTTGCAGGTGCAAAGAGATAGCCTACCTCTGGAAGCCATAAATAGTGAACTGTCTCAACTGAAAGAAAATCCTTACGCTGAAGAGGAACTTGGTCAATCAGGTAAGACAAATACTGCATATCATGATGAAATTGAGGAATCTGACTCTAAGGAAGATGAATCAGTAGCAAAACCAGCAGCTAAGTCTTTAAAGAGGATAGCATTGAAACGTAGTCATCTCATTCAATCTTATGTCTCCATTGGATTCCTGGATACACACCATGTATCAAACAAGAAATGTCATGGCATTTTCAACATTCATCTCCACCTTTGAACCAAAGAGAGTGAAAGAGGAGCTTAATCAATTTGAAAGAAATTAAGTGTGGCACCTAATCCTTAGACCAATAGAAAAAGCTGTAATACGAACTGGGTGGGTGTTTAGAAACAAATGTATGAGTTCATAGTCATCATTAGTAAAAAGTCAGGACTGATAGTGCAGGGCTATAATCAAGAAGAAGGAATTGATTATCATGAAACATTTGCTCCTGTCGCCAGGATAGAGGCTATCAGAATTCTAATTACTTTTGCCTCACACATGGGCTTTGAAATATTTCAAATGGATGTAAAAAATTGCCTTCATAAATGAGTACTTGAAAGAACAAGTATATGTTAAGCAATTTCCTAGTTTTGAAGATATTGATCTACCATGTCATGTGTTGAGATTGGACAAGGCTCTGAATGGGCTAAAACAAGCACCAAGGGTATTGTATGAAAGATCATCAAAGTTTCTTCTTGTAAATGACTTCAAGAGAGGAAAACTTGATAACTCCTTGATCTAAAATAAAGAGAGAATGAACTTCTCATTGTCCAAGGATAAGTTGACGACATTATCTTTGGAGCAACCTCAGATGCATTATGCAAGGACTTTGTTACCTCGATGGGAAGTGAAATTGAAATAAGTATGATGGGGGAGCTCAACTTCTTCTTGGTGTTACAAATCAAGGAGTCAGCATATGGAACTTCTATTTGTCAAGAAAAGTACATCAAGGAGCTGCTCAAAAGGTTAAACATCTGGAGGCAAACAAATTGACATGCCTTTGGGAACAAGCTCAAAACTTGATAGCGATGAAGTAGGGTGTGCAACAAATGAAACCATGTATAGGGGAATTATTGGATCCCTCTTCTACTTAACTACAAGTAGACCTGATGTGGTGTTTACCGTGGGAATGTGTGCGAGATTCCAGGCATGTCCTAAGGAATCTCATCTAAAGGAAGCCAAGTGTATTTTGAGATATCAGAAAAGAACTTAGGACTTGGTCCTGTACTATTCTTCAGGTGACTCATTTGATATGATTGGATATGTTGATGAGGACTATGCGGGGTACTTGGTTGATAGAAAAAGTACTTGTTGGATGGCTCACTTCCTTGGATAATTATTAATCTCTTGGGGAACTAAGAGCAAAACTCAATGGCATTATTCACTGCTAAAGTTGAATATGTTGTTGTTTCATCATGTTGTGCACAACTCCTATAGATAAAGTAACAACTTAAAGTTTTTTGCATACTGACTGATACAATTCCCCTCATGTGTCATAATACCAGAGCTCTGAATATGGTGAAGAATCCTGTACAACATAAGAGGACCAAGCATATTGATGTTAGGCATTGCTTCTTGAGAGACAATGTTGATAAGGGAAATATCATCATGAAGTTTTGCAAGATGGAATATCAAGTAGCTGGCATCTTTACCAAATCTCTAAGCAAAGATTAGTTTTTCAAAAATAGGTTGAGGCTAGGGATGCTCAAACAAAACTAATCTCTTGCTCTCAATACATTCAAAACCCTTATCGACTACGATCAAAAGCCAGGTATCATTGCTTTTTTGTCTTTCATTTATGTACAAATCCAATTCAGTACCTTCTGTAGGTATAAACTCATGGTGACTCAGCTAGAGAAAAGAGGAAGACTCAACATAGTCAGTGCAGTTGATGTATGAACAAAGAGAGGGACATGGTCCCTATTCAGAGATTAGTATCTCTTTACTATGTATGAGATATTGCTCTTTACTCTGTATGAAATATTGCAAAATTGGCTCTCACTTGCCACGGGTCAGCGTCTCTTCAACTAATGTCTTTTCATTTTAAAAGACCAAAGGTCACCTATCTTCAGGGACCAAAGACCTTCTACAAAACTCTTTTTTTTTAAATAAAAAGACATCCCTCTTTCTTAACTCTTTTTTGCTCAAGTACTCAAATCTCTCTAAGTTTTTCCCAAACTTCCTTCAATTTTTTTAATTATGTCAAAATCCCCTTCCTTTTCCCCAAAGAACCTATGTCTCCAGAAATCGAGATTTCAAATCCTTTTGAGTTCAACAGTTCAACTATTTTTGAGATACCCTCTGCTTAGAATCTAATCAGTGGGGTGAGTGAAACAAGTGAGTCAACTACTCCACCACTGAAGTGTTACTCCCTCAAACTGTAGAACCCCATAGTTCAACTCTCCTTCCAATAGAAACCACCATTCTTCTCCAACTCTTATTATCACTCCTTCCCTTGAGAACTCCCTCGATGGATCTACTCATTCAGAGGCACAATATGTTGCCCAACCTCTTGGTGAGAAGCAACCCACTGCACAAGAAGTCTCATCCTAACTTGGCCCTATGTCATCAACTATGTATGAATGACTATTTGATGGATATATCTTAGTAGAAAAGGGAACGGAGTTGAATATCTTAGTCGCTGGCGAAGAATGGGTTGTGCATAACCTAACTGACATGGAAGGACATATTCAACCTCCATTCTCAGACATGGAATGCAAATCACCAGATCCAGTTAAACATGTGGAACTGTTTTTTGATCATACCCTTGACACTAGCATACAACTTGAATTTGTTTAAGAGGACGTGGTGGAAAATGAAGATGATGTTCCTTTTGTCAAGAAATGAAAAGGTAGACGGGGAGAAAATGAGCAAGATCCCATTGCCTCCAAAATCATTGCTCAGGCCTCTTTAGCATCCAAATATTCACAAAAACAAAAGGGGTCTAAGAAGTTGGCTCCCCTGAAAATCCCAAGGTCTAAAAAAGGGAAAGGGAAAATGATTGAGTCTGTCCCTCGTAGATTTGGCAAAAGTTATTCCACTCATGGAGCTTAGATAAAACTGATGCACGATGGCATGGTTACAAATAAGGCACAAACAACTCAACACAGAAGAAAAAAGAGTAGTGTGTTTGAGGACAAATTAATTCTGCCTAAGGACCTGGTCGACGTGTCATAGGAACCAAACAAAAGTTCTACCAAATCGGAGGATATAGTACGGGCAGTGAACAAAATCGGAAAGGTTGTAAATTGAAAAAGATGAAGGCACATGAATCAAAGTCAAAATGTATAACAGAGCGCAAGAAGAGAGATAAACGAGAATCTCTCGAAGAGGTAGTAGCACTAATGAAAGAGATAGTGGAACCTAGGTCTAAGTATGTGGAAAGACCTGGTTCGCCTTTCAAAAAGGGAAAGGTTGGCAAAGTGTCTTGGGAGTGAGCTGTTGTTCTAAAAACACAAAAAAAATTAAATGGTAGGTGCTTGATCCGGATATTGTGGAAAAACCATGCATAAGAGCACTTGTCGACTGCGTTTCCTTACGATAATGCGAGAATCTATTCGAATGGCTTGTTCCTTTCATGCATGAACCTGAGGTTCATGAGTTTTATTACAAAATGTTGTTGAATGATGATGGTAGCAGTGATAGTTTGTTTTATGGGATAGATATTCATTTTAATCAAGATATATTGGGTATCATTTTAGAAGTACCATGTAAGGGAGTAGGCTCAGTCGAAAGGTGTGTGCCATCTGAGGTGTATGTTAAGGACACTATCAAGGTGAAATATCTAAGGTCCTCTGGAATTCTAAAGAAGTATCTTAAGGGTGAACATCAACTATACTTTGAATTTGTGAACAAAGTCCTTCTTCCTCGCACGGAAAAAAGAACTGTGGCTTCTTCAGCCGATCTGTTTCTCATGGAATTAATGGACATGTATGAAGCCATGAATCTTCCTGGAACTATGCTGGAACAAATGCACATGATCATGACAGTCAAGGATGGAAAACATGGAATGGATTATGGGTACTTGCTCAACAAAGTGTTCAACCAATTTAGCGTGCCTCTTGGCAAAGGGGTGGCTGGAACAATAAAATAGAGCTTCTCCCTATCTACCTTCTTAATTGAGTGCAATGTATTAAGGGAAAGGTGAAGTCAAAATCTCAAGTCTCCGAGATTTTTCAACAACAAGAGGTGTTAAAATGTGAAATGGAATATCTTACTACCTTGTTGGTAGTAGAGGACTTAAAAATTACGCTCTTCAGAAGGAAAAATCTCAGGGACCAGTTTGAAGTATATATGGGCAGGAGGATGTCAAAGCATTAAAAGCTAACAATGATAAGTTGGTCGAATCAATGCCCAAATTGGACGCTGAGGTCAAGGCGTTTACCCTCAAGATTCTCCAGGTCCGTGAGGATGCGAATAACCACATGAACTTACTCCTGCAGTCCTTTGTCCCCTAACCCCTTCAATATTAAAGTCCTTCTCGGTTTTATCTTTTGGTCCTTACAATGGCATTGTGACTATGTTATCTTATGTTAATTCATTTACAATTAGTATGGTGGATAATTTATTGTCTTAATGATATCTTGCCTTATTTTTGGTGTGTTAACTCTTCTCCCATTGCTTAGTTACTCATGTTAGGTGTTTCCCTATGGCTGTGGATTTGTATGTTTTTTCTTGACATCTTGCTTTTGATTACAACTCTATCTTTTTTATGATTTCAAAAGGGGAGAAAATTGAATGTGTTAGTGACAGGGGTAATTGAACTTGAAAATGCCGGTTATTAAAGAATATGTTTGTCATCATCAAAAAAGAGGAAATTGGTAGTATTTAAATTTTTTATGATTCTCACAAACGTGTAACTTGGTCCCATAGTTGATCCGGTATCTAAAGTCAATTGGTGAATCAATTTAAAAGTTGTCACTTCTGACATGGTTGGTGAGCGCAAGGAACAAGACAAGTGTACTCAACAAATCAGAGAGCACTAGGTTGTTTTGTTCAGGGGGGGGTAATATATCTCCATTGAAATGAAACAACCTAGTTAAGCGATTAAAAGAAAACAAAAAGGTATACTTTGTCTTTGAAGAACTAAAGCTTTCAACACACACCTCAAGGGTATCAAGTGTATCTTTTGGCTATTTTTTAGGAAATGCTTGTGATCTGGTAAACTTGTAAGGCCTGTTTCTAATCTATAAATGAATACATTCAATTTGTTGTAAGTTAACAAATGAACATAGTTAGAGCTAATTGTGTGGTGTGTGATTGAAGTCTATATTAATTAGAGTTAGTTAATATAGTGGGCAATAGAGTTATTGATTTGGCTATTCTTGTAATAGGGTAATTATAGGTTGAGAGAATATGAGTTTAATCTATGTATGTGCATTTGTAGTCTGTATTAATTTGTTGCTTGAAAATAGTTGAAATATTTGAAAAACCCTGTGTGAGAGGTCGTGATTTTTTCTCCCTTGAGCAAGGAGGTCTCTACGTAAAACTTCCAGTTGGTTTTACTTTATAGTTTAGTATTTGCATTACTAGTGTATCATATCTAAAACTAACACAAATATAAATACACATAGGAGAACATATATCAAGGATCAAAGAAAATTGTAGCATATTTGATGGTGTACTAAAACAATACTTATAATCAAATCATTAGAGGCCTTAGCTTAGGGTTTAATCGTTAAATTGTAGTAATGGGCATAGTGCTCCCCAGTCTAAAGATTCTTATACTACCAATCCTTCAAGTTTGTTCACCACCTCTACATAGGTGTGAGCCACATCAGTGGCAACTTTTTTGGATGTCTAAACATGAGAAATCTGCAAGGATCAACCATGATTATTTCTGGAATAATCTTACAAAGTGGGACACATCTCCACACTCATAATATCATCTTCTAGTCATAGGTTGTTGAGATGGCCTAGAAAAACTCAAATACCCACTACATAAAGAATATCTAACATACAAGTCTCAAGAAACTTGTCCTGAGTGAACTGTTGCATGGATTGGTCGACTATACTGAGAAAGAATAACTTGTAGCCAAGAAACTTTTAACTCTGGATGAAATACCAGTAAAACTTTAATACCTACAAACTCTCTTATGGTTGCCTCCACAGGCCTGCCTACGAATCATGTCACTCTCCGTAACATGATGTATCACCTATTGAAATAGAAAAAACTAATTGAGTGGTAGCCATATGAATTAGAGTTATGAAACCTCTAACTAGTCTTTTAATCTCCTATACCTCCTTGGGAAGTATCATTAGTGCATGTCAGTATTAGGCATGAAATCTCCCATTATACTTGATAATCATCATGCTCTCATGTTGAAGCCCTTCAAATTGGTCCCTCTTTCTCTCTTTTAGGCTGCAAGAATAAGTTTCTCTGAGAGTGCCTCTAAAAATTATGTTCAGTTCAGGGAAGGTGAATCTCCTAGTATAGAATCAATAGAGGCCATCCACCTCGTGTTGTTCCACCAACCGAGGTTATGCAACCTCTCATCATAGCTAACCTAGAACTCAAATGCAATCTACTCCGAATCTCTACTAAAATGAGTAGGACACATCTTGATAAATATATCAAGCATATTTTATTCTCCAAACACATAACAGTCCTAAATATAGGATGGGGAGAAAGATATGATAATGGTGAAACACCCATATAGTGAGCCATAAGATCAGTTGGTTGTGTCTTAAAAGTCTAAAGGCGTCTATTTAGGATGGGGAGAAAGATATAATAATGTTGAATCACCCATATAGTGAGCCATAAGATTAGTTTGTTGTGTCCTAAAAGTCGAAAGTCCTGAACCTATAATTTTTTATCTATTGTGTTCAGAATAGTAAATAAATAATCCTTTTAAGATGAAAAGAAGAAGTATATGTGGCCAAAATTCATGTGTGTCCTTAAGAAATTTAACACCTTCAGTGTACCAGATGCTGTGAATTATTTCCTCCTAGAATAAAAGAGATATACTTGTTAAGGAAGAAGTGACACCTCAAACTTCAGAAGACTCAAAAGTCAGCATCAAAATCACACAAAGACTCGACTTTGTTTATAAGAAAATATATGGAGAAGAAAAGAAATCAGTGCAAAAACTAAGGAAACACCTCACTATTTATAGCTAGTGATTTGTGTTAAATAGGTGCAAACTCACATGTTCATAACAAACTTATTTGTTCCGAATATGTATGACGTTTGTTGGGAGGAAATGTTTGTTCGGAAGGAATAGGTCATTTCCAAAATAATTTCATAAATTTTAAATTAACTTTATTTTATGAATTAATTAATTAATAATTCGGTGAATTAATATTAGGAAAAAAAGTTAATTAATGAGACTAATAAATAATTTGTTCTAAAAAATTATCGGTAAATCACATCAATTATCATAGCCAAAGTCGACACTGAGCTGAATGAGCGACGTTGGCTACGACGTGATGGGGAACTCTTGTCTTAACCCTTTAAGAGCTAAAGAAAGTCTTTCCAAATATAAGGACAAAACTTTTCATCTATTCTACCAATGAGGGAGAGTTGACTTATCATTTTTCCTTCACTTAGTTTTTCCACATTTCCCAATTCACACGTTACTTAGACCCAACAATCCCTCACATTAATGGGTAGTGAGTATTGTTAAATTATATGCATGATAAAATTATGTGATTCGTAAGTAAGGATTAATTACATCTAAATAAGTAGGTTTCCTTTTGAACTTTTCATAGTGAACATGTATCGAATATACTCGGTCAATCAGTAGATCTAATATCTTTAAACCGTCTAGTTTTGGTGTATACTTAGAAAACATAAGTCACATAGTTAAACCTTTAACTATTTTTGGTTCTCATTGTCCTGTTTGTTTCTTCCAGGAACACCTCATGGTTCATAAATGCGTTGAGAATTGGCCTTACAAAATTCTCCTTGAAGCGTCTTACACTCACACTTACATAGGTGAATACTAAATGTGTATTCCTATAAATACACTAGTTTATATACCTCTTATAAAACTTATATATCATTAAAAAGTCTCAAAACTTTATCCTTGATACTGAACATTGTGTTACTACAAAACATAGATGTTCTTCCATAATGATGGGTACTTCGTGCTGAAATTTCATAATGCTAGAAATACAGATGATGTATTGCTATTAGAGAAGCACCTAATCAATATCAAACCCATCATTGTGAAGCCTTGGAAGAAATGCTAAAGATAACCCATTATGGGTAAAGTAACCTGATATCCCACTCAATTTCTGGTACTGGAAACACTTAGGAGGATCAACAGTAGATTGTGAAACCCCCGTAAGAAGATTAAGATAGCAGGACTAGATGGCAAGATGTTTGAGCAAACAATCAATCATCAATAGAGGCAATCACGTATAAATGGAGGCCTGTGTTTTTCTATGAGTACCTCTAGAAAAGGCACCAATGCTAATTCAAAACTCAGAAACAAGTTGGAGGAACTATAAAGGGACCGAACAAAGGAAATGTACAAGGTAAAAATCATATGGCCAAGAAAGTTTAGCAAAAGAAATCTCAAGCAAAGAAAAACAATGATAAGTCAACGCATCTGGATAAAATTGAGATTCTAGGGATAGAAACTCAAATTAATAGATATTACCTGAAGGGTGGAAGCAAGTAAAAAGAAATTCAAAAGTACAAAAGAGTGATGTGGAGGTATCTGTAGAGAATACTAACAATGGTTTTGACCAACTTGATGAAAATACCTACAAACTAACATCCTGAAAAGTTAAGGCGAAGGCCAAAGGAGTGGGGGAATAGTGATTAAGGAGATCGACCCCAAAAAATTCCATAGATAAAGATAAGCACTTGAAATATAAGGGGATTGAATAAGATGTAAGAAAAAATAGTTCACTAAGATGATGATTCGGGAAAGAAATCCATTTTAGCTATCATCCAACACATTCTTAGGAAAGTGTTTCCCACAAGTGGTGGAGCCACAACTATGATCATGCTAGTAGGGGGGAATATTGATATTTTTGAATGCCCCTGAGGTAGATGTAGCTGTGTTTGGAACTTATTCTCAATTCATACATTGCTCTACATATATATACTCTAGTTGGATAATAGTTTCGACTTCAATGTCATTTTTGGACTACATAATATAGATCATAAGAGGAAATTCTAAGATGGTCTAAAATGTTTGATTCTAGTTGGTCAAACTCCTTGTTGATAAATCTTGAAGATAGAATAAGAGGGGCTCATATACATGGAGGAGAAACTCAAGATTTCTCAAACCTTCTTAAGGACACTAGTTTGATAGAACAAGAGCGTGGGAAGATTTTTTACATCGAAAAATAGTCATGTTAATAGAAAGATGTTAGTGGCCATTGACTTATGGCTAAAGGAGAGCGATAAGCTTTCTATATTTAGTAAGGCAATAACATGGATTCTTGAATAAAAAGAAGTAGAAAATGACTTTACCAGGGAATCATTATCCTCAATATTGTTGAGTTCAGGCTTCAAATATGTCTCATATACAACATAATTTGATTCACCAACTGCAGAAGTTGTGGGGAGATCCAGATATACGAACGGACTCTGGATTGAATATAATCTAAAAACCACAGAGCACCTCTCTTTGTATAAAGCATAATATATGCCTGCTTTGGCAAAAAAATACCTTCTTGAACAAAAACAACCAATGAAAAAATCAAAAAAAATATCAAGTAATTGAGTTTAATTTTTTCATAGGTTATTTTTGTTCAAGAAGTTGTTGTTTTGGTAGAGCAGACATATATTATGTTTTATGCAAAGAGAGGCACTACGTGATTTTCAAATTATATTCAAATCCACAGGCCCTTCGTATATCTGGCTATCCCCACAACTTCTGTTGTTGGTGATCGAATGATGTTGCAGATGAGACATCTCTGAAGCCTGAAATCAACAAGATTGAGGATAATGATTCCCCTGGCAAACTAACCTTCTACTTCTATTTATTTGAGAATACATGTTATTTCCTTACTAAATATAGAAAGTTTATTGCTCCCATTTTGGCCATTTATCTACTTATTTACTACTCCATTATCTTCCTATTCATTGTAAGGAAGAATTCCTCACCTATATATAGTAATGGTCTTCCTGTTGAGTTAGTTTTTCTTCAGTTTTAGTTTACTTCAACAAAGACCTATTCTTCAGGGTTGGAACAAGTCAATTTCTATTTCCTATTTTTCTGTCAGTAGTGGAGTTAGTTGAGTCATGTCCTGTATTTTCGTTTTTCTTTAACTTTCATGTATTTCCTATAAAAAGGCATTGGAACCTATGAATAAAGGTAGATTATTCTGGTGCATTTGCTAAGTCTCAAACTTACAGTTCACATTTGGTATCAGAGCCAGAGCAAACAGAGTGATCTAAGAGAAAGAAAAATGAGCGACGACAAAACACTCACCAAGATTCCATAATTTGATGGTCACTATGACCACTGGAGTGAACTGATGGAAAATCTCTTACGTGCCAAGGGTCTGTGGAGTCTAGTGGATGAGGGTTACGACGAACCAACAGAAGGAGTTGAAATGACAGCAGCAAAGAAGAAGAGTCTTGATGAGATCAAGATGAAGGACCATCAAGTGAAGCACTACCTGTTCCAGGCAATTGATCGGGTTGTGTTTGAACAGATCTTGAATCGCAAAACATCCAAGATCATTTGGGATTCGATGAAGAAAAAGTTTGGAGGCAACGAAAGGGTGAAGCGATCTCTTCTCCAAACCTTAAGAAGAGATTTTGAGGTTCTTGAAATGAAGAATGAAGAGACCATTGATGATTACTTTGGAAGAGTAATGTATGTCTCCAACAAGATGAGAAGCAACGGAGAAGACATGACAGATTCAAAGATTGTTGAGAAAATACTTCGAACTCTGACTGACAAATTCACGTATGTAGTGGTGTCTATCGAGGAGTCAAAAGACACAGAAAGGATGACGATTGACGAACTGCAAAGCTCTCTGTCTGTACATGAATTTTTTTTTAAGAAGATCAGTCATGAAGAAGATGATCAGGCTCTAAATGTTAGAGGCAGAGGCAGAGGATCATACAGAGGTCGAGGCAGGGGCAGAGGACGCTCATTCAACAAAGAAACAATCGAGTGTTACAACTGCCATAATCTTGGACATTTCCAATATGAATGTCCAAATGGGAATAGTGGAGCAAATTTTGCAGAGATCGAAGAAAAGGATGAAGTTCTTCTCATGACGTATGTGGAGCTTCAAGGTGCTCGAAGAAGAGATGTGTGGTTCGTGGACTCTGGATGTTCAAACCATATGTGTGGAGAAAGAGGTATGTTCTCAAGTTTAGACACTAGCTTCACACATAATGTTAAGCTTGGGAACAATCACAAACTGATGGTTGGTGGGAAAGGAGTGGTAAAAATAATGCTTAAAGGAATAAACTATGTGATCAACGATGTGTATTATATTCCGGAATTGAAGAACAACCTGCTGAGTGTTGGACAACTTCAAGAAAGGGGTCTAGATGTGCTATTCAAAGGAGGAGATCGGAACACATGCAGCATGTTTCATCCCTCGAGAGGAAAGATAGCAGAATCTGTTATGAGTGCTAATAGAATGTTTATCTTTTGCTAGGTGAATCAAATGACAAAACAAAAGAGGAGAAATGCTTGCAGGTTGATATCTCAGACAAGGCAGAGCTGTGGCACCATCGATATGGGCATCTCAGCTACAAGGGACTTTACACATTATGCAGTAAAGAGATGGTTGTGGGATTACCTGAAATTGGAGATGTGAAAACCACCTGTGAGGCATGTGTCAAAGGGAAACACCATCGTGTTCCATTTCCGAAGCAGAGCAGGTGGAGAGCCACTGAAAGATTGCAGCTTATTCACTCTGATCTCTGTGGTCCGATCAATCCAACATCAAACAGTCAAATAAGGTACTTGATAAGCTTCATTGACGATTTCTCAAGAAAAACATGGATATATTTTGTGCTAGAAAAATCAAAAGCATTTCATCAGTTCAAGACATTCAAAGCATTTGTGGAAAAGCAAACTGGATTGTTCATCAAATGTCTAAGAACAGATAGAGGAGGAGAATACAACTCAAATGAGTTCAAGTAATTCTGTAGAGAGCATGGAATCAAACGACAGCTGACCACAGCCTTCACACCCCAGCAGAATGGCGTTGCTGAACGCAAAAACCGTACAATCATGAACATGGTGAGAGCAGCTTTGTTAGAGAAGGAGGTACCAAGAGTTTTCTGGCCAGATGCTGTGCAATGGGTGAATCATGTTCTTAATAGATCTCCTACACTCATTGTAAGAGACATGACCCCAGAAGAAGCATGGAGTGGAAGAAAACCATCAGTCGAACACTTCAGGGTTTTTGGATGTATTGGTTATGTTCATATCCCAGATGTTAAAAGAAGCAAGCTTGATGATAAAAGCGTGAAGTGTGTCCTGTTAGGTTTCAGCAGTGAATCCAAGGCTTTTAAGATGTTCGATCCAGTGGAGAAAAGAATTCACATTAGCCGAGATGTGATATTTGAGGAAGATAAGAAGTGGAATTGGGAAGCTGTTGGTTATTCTGGTGAAGAAAGCATTGAACTCGAGTGGGAAAACAATTATGAAAGTGTTGAGGAAGCGGAAGAAACAGAAGAATACACTGATGATGTTCCTTCACCAAATAATCCATCAACTGGAGAAACGATAACAACAACTAGCAGGGTGAGAAAACCACCAATATGGTCTGCAGATTATATCACAGGAGAAGGGCTATCAGATATAGAGGAAGAAGTAAACATGGCTAGAGTCGAGACTGAAACTCTAGCTTTCATGATCATATCAGATCCAACCAGTTTTCAAGAAGCCATCAGACATCAGAGTTGGAAACAAGCGATGGATGCTGAAATACAGTCCATCGAACGGAACCACACGTGGTCACTAACTACACTTCCCGTTGGAGCCAAGGCTATTGGGGTTAAGTGGATTTACAAGACCAAATTAAATGAACTGGGAGAGATAGACAAGTTCAAAGCTCGGCTGGTTGTAAAAGGATATGCTCAAGAGTACGGAGTAGATTACACAGAGGTATTCGCACCAGTGGCTCGAATGGATACAATAAGGATGATCATTGTTGTAGCAGCACAAAGAGGATGGGGAATCTATCAGCTAGATGTCAAATCTGCTTTCTTACATGGTGAACTGAAGGAAGATGTATTTGTAGAGCAGCCACAAGGTTATGAAGTAGCAGGGAAGAAGGACATGGTTTATAAGCTACATAAGGCCCTTTACGGACTAAAACAAGCACCCAGAGCTTGGTTCAGTCGCATTGAGGCTTATATCGTCAAGGAAGGTTTTGTAAGCAGCTCTAGTGAACAAACATTATTCATCAAGCAAAAGGGAGGTAAAATCATAATTGTGAGCATTTATGTTGATGATTTATTGTTCACTAGTAATGATGAGGAGTTGTTGAATGAGTTTAAGCGCTCCATGAAGGATGAATTCGACATGACTGATTTGGGGAAGATGAGATATTTTCTTGGCATTGAAGTGATACAGAAGGCTGATGGCATCTTTATATGTCAAAGAAAATATGCTGCTGAGCTGATCGAGAGGTTTGGGATGCAGAATTACAACTTTGTTTGCAATCCAATAGTCCCTGGACAGAAGGTTGGCCGGGATGAAGCTGGTGTGAAGGTCGACTCAACACTATATAAGCAAATGGTGGGCAGCTTAATGTATCTCACAGCCACACGACCTGACTTGATGTTCGTGGTAAGTCTTATTAGTCGTTTTATGGCAAATCCTACTGAGTTGCACTTTGGTGCTGCAAAAAGAATCATGAGGTATGTGAAGGGAACTCTGGAATTTGGAATATGGTATCAACGTGAAGGAAAAAGTGAACTCTTAGGCTACACCGACAATGATTATGCGGGGGATGTGGATGACAGTAGGAGAACTTCAGGATATGTTTTCTTAATGAGTGGAGGAGCTATGGCATGGTCCTCAAGGAAGCAACCAATCGTCACTCTGTCAACTACTGAAGCAGAGTATGTAGCAGCAGCTACATGTGCCTGTCAAGCCATCTGGATGAAAAGAATATTGAAAGAAATCGGGCATGAACAAGATGAAGAGATGGTTCTGTTTTGTGACAACACATCCACTATCAAGTTGTCAAAAAATGCTGTCATGCACGGAAAGTCAAAGCACATAAGGGTTCGATATCATTTTCTCAGAGAGTTGGCAAATGAAGGTGTTGTTAAATTGGTCTATTGCAGCACTGAGGAGCAGCTGGCAGACATAATGACAAAGCCTTTGAAGATGGCATCATTTCAAAGAATCAGAGAAGCATTTGGGATAAAAATTGTGAATTGAAAATCTTGATTGAGTTCAGTTCAAGGGAGGGAGTGTTGAGTTAGTTTTTCTTCAGTTTTAGTTTACTTCAACAAAGACCTATTCTTCAGGGTTGGAACAAGTCAATTTCTATTTCCTATTTTTCTGTCAGTAGTGGAGTTAGTTGAGTCATGTCCTGTATTTTCGTTTTTCTTTAACTTTCATGTATTTCCTATAAAAAGGCATTGGAACCTATGAATAAACATAGATTATTCTGGTGCATTTGCTAAGTCTCAAACTTACAGTTCACATTTGGTATCAGAGTCAGGCCCATTCCAATTTGTTGTTCACCGATGATGGCCCCCATTTAGAAGTGTTCACGCTCCAGTTGAGGTCTGGGCGTGCGGGGGAGTGTTAAGATGTCCCACATCGGTAGAGGAATGGGAATTTGGTCTCCTTATATGGACTTGGACA
>JAJOOO010006484.1:0-32590 GCA_029582685.1 Solanum piurae | reverse complement strand
GACCATCCTATACCTTGCCATCGATATAGGAAGCTAACTTTACTAAGTGGATCCACTAGCTTAACTTTACGTGATCATCTAAAAAGTATGATCCGTTTAATCCCATGTTGGCCGCATGGTTCTTATGGAGAGTTGAGTTAATATGAACTCGTGTCCCCAACTCGGTGCTCAATACTACTCCCAAAAATACTTTGGCTCATGCTTTTAAAATAACTTCTTTCTTTAGTTTGAGATAATTACTCAAAGCTTTGCCCAAAGGCTCTTTTGGAATCAATGTTCCCTTTCTTTGCTCAAATGTGTAAAAACATTTATAAACTCTTAGGGAATACTTAGTCCCCTTATAGCTTTTGAGAGTTTACTCTTTACTTTACTTGAAACTCTTACTCGACTAGGAACTTGAGACTCTTTTCTCTTTACTTCACTATTTAAGAAGGACGAGAATCACTCATATTACAGCTGTCCAGTCAAGTGCCTCCAGAATGCTAACTAAGCAAAAGTAATATGTCAGTTAATCACAACAAACCTAGCCAGAAACAAACCAAATACAGTAACCAAGTAATCCATAGCAAGGATAGCCTAGATCATATTATCACAAAGTATCTTTATTGGAACCATTCTTCTGGAACAAGCAGTAGAACTTTTCTGGTATTGATGCAACTATTTTTGGATGTTGAAGGGCTGAGGCTCCCAGTTTCTGCTTATTAATATGCACACGTCATTGAGGCATCCCTTTCTGGGCATTGAGCCGTCAAGTTCTGGGACCTAGGATGCTCAAAGCTAGCACTGCAACGCCCAGCTTTTCAGTAATAAATATTGCAGGTTTCGAGTTAACAGATTCAGTCATAATAATTCACTTGATTCTTCAGCTGATGCAAAAAAAATGCTGCCACAATTCAAGTTTGCTTCTTCACTATTTATGTAGTGGACTCCAAGTATGAGGTTAGGGCTTGTAGTCATTATGGGAGAAAACGTGAGACAGAGCCACTGTTGACTCCTAGACAGGGGATTCCAGGTGTGGTGCCAAAAAAAATATGTTTTGGTCCTGAAGCACTTGGATGCAATACAGAATTATGATCACTACGAATAGAAAATACTCCAACGAAGACTAAAAAAAAAACTTCAACTAACACTCAACAACACAACCAACAATTTCAACAGCCCAACCAAGCTTTTCCCGGAAATAAAACGAGCTGGGCGTGTGGGGGAAAGGATCAACCCAACACTAAGAACTCACATACCTAGTAGGGATCACCCCCGACGATTTCCACGACGGAAACTTGCTTGATCTCCTCTTTCTCTTCTTCTTCTCTTCTTCACTCTCAAGCCCTAGCTCTCACTCTTTTAAAATGGGACAAAAATGATCCACAAATCAGCCTAACACAACAATATAGCGTCAAAAGAAATAGCTAGGGAAAAGACCAAAATGCCCTAAAAAAATTCCCGGACGGATTCCCTGTCAACTGCCCAACTTTCAAAGGGCATATCTCACTCATACGAACTCGGAATCGAGCAAACTCGGTGGCGTTGGAAATATCATTCCACGAGCTTCGCAAACATAACTGGAACTACTCCTAACTCATCCTGAGCTAGGAGTTACGACTGCTCAAACTTGGCCAAATATTCACTGATTTCCACACTTAACCAAATTTTCCAGATTCTGAACTTAGCCAAATTTCAAAAAAATGATTAATTCCAATTCTAAGCCTCTTCATAGATATTTCCAATTACCGGATGTTACAAAAATCGCTGTCAAGGCATTGA
This sequence comes from Solanum piurae, assembly GCA_029582685.1. NCBI lineage: Eukaryota > Viridiplantae > Streptophyta > Magnoliopsida > Solanales > Solanaceae > Solanum > Solanum piurae. The sequence goes on along the minus strand of JAJOOO010006484.1, from coordinate 30,829 downwards.
TTTCTAAAAAAAAATAAAAAAATTCTACAAAATTTATAATAACACTGCAACAGCAACGATTTAAAAAAAAAAAACATTAAAGAAAATCGCTGCCTTGTCAGCGATTTCCAAAAAAATTCGTTTTTATAAAAACTTAATTTTTTAAAGAAAAAAAATCGCAAAAACGCTGCACGGGCAGCAATTTTCTGAAAAAAAAAAGTTGGACAAAATTGCTGATAGGGCAGCGATTTTGATCTGTTAACGGCGTCAAAACAAAATTGCTACGTCAGTAGTGATTTTGCCCTTTTGGTTAGAAAAAAATTTGATGTACCATTTTAAAAAATTTATCAAATTTTTTTGCCCTTTAGGCTCCGGACTCTAATTAATTGATAGTGTTAAGCATAGACGAGAAAGTGAACAAATTACCTCTTTGGTTTGGCTGTTTCTTCTTTTGTTCTACTCAACTCTTGCTTCTCCTCGATTTTTCATTGCTATGAAGTATCTATTATATAGAAAAAAATAGAGAGAAGAAATACAGATAATTAAACAGACTGTCTAGATACGTGTAGGGTAGGGGGTGTCAGGTCGATCTATTATTTTATAAAATTTGTATCATATCAATATTTGATTATTTTTCCTTACATCATTAAAACTAAACATTCGAATTTTCTTTGATATCGATATGGTTTAGTTAATTTTTTGTATATTTTTTGTTAAAATGTAATAGTAAGAAGGTGCAGAGGACACAAATTAGGGTAAAAAGTTAGTAGATAGGAGTGCGACTATATATACTAATACTAGCGTAAGGACTGCATTTTCTTGTTGTCGTTACTACTTAGTACTTACTAGTAGTTGTAGGACGATTCTTGTAGTTTCTTATTCTTCACTTTCTATATGATTTCATATAGCTCAATTATGTATTATTTTATGTAGTACTGTTCTGCTATACTATTTGTTATTTTCTTACTATCTATTATTGTCTCTTGTACTTAATTTTATTATCTTTTTTTCTAAATTATTTTTATCTTGAGCCGAAGATTTATCGAAAATAACCTCTTTTTCTCAACTTTGAGATAGAGGCAAGCTAGGTTTGTGTACACTCTACCCTCTCAAACCCCATATGTTGTGTTGTTGTTGTTATGTAAGAGTCACAAGTTGAAGCTAGAACACGATACCAAGTATACTTTCGTAGAATTTTGATAAAACTTTCTAAACGCTTCTACAATTTAAAAAGTGATGAATCAAAGGAATACGGAAGACGACAATAATAGAGATCCATTTCAAGAACTGAGTCAATTAAAACTATGTATCTAATAAAAGAATTTTAATTCATATAAAAAAATAAGATATCTAATATCTTGTAGCTTATAACTATCAAATTAATAGAATACCTCGTAATTCAAGATGTTACAACTAATTTAATTTCAATACGAGTAGTAGCATATTAATAGGTTTAGAAGGTGGGACTTTATGAATAAATTAATTGCCTATTGACTTGTAGTCATTTTCATCACCCCAGATCCGAGACAAAATATTTAATATTATTATTATTTCCAAATTTAGTATATAAAATATATTTTATACATAAATTTATTCAATTCAACACTTTATTTTAGGGCCTTTCAATACAAAAATGCTCTTGGCCGACAATAAGTTTTTTTGAAAAATCCGCTGACTCAAGTCAATGACTATATATTCTACGATATTTTACTTTTAAGTAAGAAAAAAGAAAGTGAGGTGTAAAATTAATACTACCAAAGTAGGGTAGTTGAGCAGGTGTATTAATATCACAACAAAGTAAAAATATATTATTTAATTACTCTCCAAGACTATTTTATTTTTAAGTCTCCTTTTGGGAAATTAATTGTATAGTACATGAGTGTGAAAAGGACGATAAAAATGCATTTTAGTCATTTTATCAAAATCAATGCACTACTTGGTCAATATTTAACACTTACATGTAACGTGCCTTCTCTTTTACAAATTCAATAATTTTCTCATTAAATTAAGTTTCACATGATTTGTTGGTAAACATTATTTACAAGTTGTTTAATTGTCATTACTCCTACCGACTTATATAAGTTGTCATGATTATCAAGAATAAGTATTCAAACTTGTTATTTTATCAAAATCAAGATTAAATTAATTATTTTTATCCCATTTAACCCTTTAATATTTTATATTCTTAAAATAAGATTAACTTAGTTGCCCTTGTGAAACTGACCATATATAGTTAATAAAATTATTTTTATTTTCCTATCGTATGGTAACAATGTCCTTTATATCACCCCAAAATGAACTACGTTACGAAAAAAGGAGATATATACGGATGCAATGCATAGTTATAAATGCAACGACTAATATGGGACGGAAATAACATTATAATTAACTCTAAGACGACTTAGAATTAAGTGGTCAACCGAATATTAAAGCTTCCCTTTTCACTTTATATCAATGTCTAGTTTTATTGTTCATTTTTGATAGATAATTAGATAGTTACTATCTTCGTCTCAATCTCATATTAGATGGGCACTTTCTATATTTTACATAATAATTAAAAAATCATTAATAGATTGATTAACTTTACTATTTCGCCCTTTGTTCACATTAATTAGTCTATTGAAAAAATAAATTATGAATCTTCAAAATTTCTTTAAATATCCAAAGACCATAATAACTGTAGGGATAAAATGAGAAAAAAAAATCAATTCTATCCTGATTTAATAAATGATAATGTGAAATAAATATTTTTAATAAGATGTCCATCTAATATGGGACGAAGAGAGTATTATAATGTTATATTCCCATATATTTACTTTCAGGGCAAATAGAAAGTTAGGTGCAAAAATTAATTTTTTCAAGTTGTCCACCATTAATAATAATGTTTTTTTCATTTTTATATGTAATGTCTAATATGAACGGAAGAATTGAATAGCACCTTATAGCTCCAAGACGACTTAGAATTAAGTAGTCAACCGAATATTAAAGCTTCCCTTTTCACTTCATTTTTTTTTGGTTTTTCACTGGGTTCAGAATCCGCATTAGAGCTCCAATTAAATTTGAATTGCGCACGGCAGGGTCTAATCGAAGATGACACTTCCATCAAAATTTTCTTCATATCTAGGGTTCAAAACCGAGACCTCTGATTAATAGTGAAGCAGTTCCATCACCATACCACAGTTCCACAACCCACGTGTTAATCCCTTTCACTTCATTTCAAAAATGTCTAGTACTATATTGTTCATATCTTGTTAGATAATTACAATACAATTATTATATTCCCAGATATTTTACTTTCAGGGAAAATAGAAAGTTGGGTGCAAACTTTAATTTTCAAGCTGTCCACCATTAATAATTTATTACTACATACAGTTCATACCTATGCCCAGAATTCATTCATAGTAATTACAAAAGAAAGAAGCGCGTTTTTTAAATGCTTACTTCCTCTTTGATGTATTTCCCTTATTATATATATATATAACAAAAATGAATTATTCTACCATCAGGTCTATACCCCACAAAATTTAAATGTTTTTTTTCTGGAATAATGGGATAAGTACGTACAGGAAATATGTGTTATCCAATTAATTAAAGATAGGAGCACATAAACTCATGTTTATGTGCTCCTAACTTTAATTAAACCCAATGACTATTGAAGTAATTGTGCCTCAAATTTGTTGAAAATGCTTATCTTGTTTTGTAGTTTGGTGGTTACTTTTTTTCTTAAATCTTTATATGCTGGCTTGCGTATATAATGGATAGAGTTATTCTGTACATGTTGTTGGCGGAAGGTAATATATATATAGATACTTGAAATAAACTAAATTAGCATTGAACTATAAAACCCAATACAAAAGGGGGACATAAAATACTCATAAGCTCATCAACATGTACACATGCAAATTACATGCATGAAGTTGTGAGGAATAAACAATTACTACTTACTTGATCGAACCCGTAAAAGCTAGAATAATTTGTATAATTGTGAGTATGAAGAGTGCCAATGTTGAAGCCCTTGCCCAAGGCTTATTAAAATAATTATGCATCACATATGCCCTCATTTTGTTCCATGATTTTTCACAATATTGAGTTGCTTTTAAGCACTCTTCATTGTAATAGAAGGTGGAATAAACACCGAACCCATCTCCGATTCTGTTGAAGAGGTAACCCACTTCCTTGTCCTCTTTCATCCCGTTCTTTATGATTCCTTTCTGGCAAAGTAAATTCACATCTTTATCTGAGTCGATAAGTTGGTACATAAAAATTACAAAATCACTGACATAGTTAGGTTGTACATCAGATGATTGCTGCTCATAAGCAATCAGATTTCGTAGAAAGGTTTCCGTATAATCAAGCACTACAAAACAATCATCAAGCAACAACATTTTGCAAAATTCATGAATATCGAGGTCTTCTATATTGTTGTCGTAACACTTTAGTGCTTCCTCCTTCATATCCTCCAACACTGTTATGCACCTTTGCACATCAAGCCCCTCTTTTCGTTGAAGAAACCGTTGTAGGTACAACAGTTTGTACTTTTCCATTGGACGGAGTTGAGGATTTCTCTTATGGTAAGGACCAATAGAGACCATCTTTGGTGTATAAGCGTATTGATTTGATTCACGTAGCCACATATTTACTCGGTGTATGGTACTCGATTTAATAGATGAATTGACTAAACCCGCAAACATTTTATCAAAGATTTGATTTACAAATATTAGTTGATGCACTTTCCTCCTTTCTTCTATCGGTAAATGACTAATTACTTTGAAAAATACAAAACTTTTCATCCACTTCATAATCAATAGGGGTAAAATGGTAAACTCACTATGTCATTAATTGATTTCTTAATAGGTGTGCTAATTCAAAAGTGGACAAGTAATTAGGGACAGAGGAAGTATCAAATTAAACACTATTGACAATAAAAAAAAAAAATAACGATGACTAAGAATCCTTTAAATAAAATGATTATCCGGTTGAGTCATGTTCTTCAATTTGAGGTACAAAATAATATAATTAACTGATAGTGTTTAGCATAGAACGAGAAAATGAACAAAATTAGTACCTCTTTGGTTTCGTTGTTTCTTCTTTTGTTCAACTCAACTCTTGCTTCTCCTGAATTTTTCATTGCTATGTACCTATTATATAGAGACAAAAAAAGAAGAAGAAAGAAATACAGATAATTAAAGATACTATCTAGATACGTGTAGGGTAGGAGGTGTCAATGTTAGCTTCGATCGATTATTTTATAAAATTTGTATCATATCAATTTTATCATTTTGCTTTACATCATTAAAATTAGACGTTTGAATTCTCTTTGATTCCGATAAGGTTTAGTTAATTTTTTATATTTTTTTGTTAAAACGTTCTAGTAAGAAGGTATGGAGAACACAAATTAGAGTAAAAAGTTAGTGGGTAGGTGTAACATCCGGCAATTTGAAATAACGATGAAGAGGCTTAGAATTGGAAATAATCATTTTTGGAAGGAATTTAAAAAAAAATCTGGAAATTTGCCAAGTATGGGAAAAAGTGAGTTTTGGCCAACTTCAAGCAGTTATAAGTCTTAGCTCAGGAAGAGTTAGGTGTATTTCCAATTATGGTTGCGAAGCTTGTGGAATGATTTTTCCAACGCCGTCGAGTTTTCTCGATTCCGAGTTCGTATGAGTGAGATATGCCCTTTGGAAGTTGGGCAGTTGGCAGGGAAATCCGTCCGGAAATTTTAAGGGTATTTTGGTCTTTTCCCTAGCCATTTCTTTTTGGATATATTAGTGTGTTAGATTGATTTTTTTGATCAGTTTTTACCATGTTAAAAGTGTGAAGAGTGAGGGTTAGGGCTTGAGAGAGAAGAGAGAAAGAAGAGGAGAGAGAGAAGAGCAAGCAAGGAGATCACCGTGGATATCGTCGGGGGTGATCCCTACTAGGTATGTGAGGTCATAGTGGTGGGTTGATTCTTTCCCCCACCCGTCAAACTCATTTTATTTCAAGAAAAGATTGGTTGAGTTGTTGAAGTTGTAGTTGTGTTGTGTTGTTAATGTTGTTGAAGTTGTAGTTGTGTTGTGTTGAAGTTCTTGTTGGTTTGGGACATGATTTGGTTGTGTTTTGAGTTGAAATCTGTTGTATGTTGAGGGGTTTATGACTCTAAGTAATTTGGGGCTGGAGCCATTGAAGTTAAGGAGGTTTAGGGTTGGAAAAATGAAGGAGAAAAGTATGGCTTCTTTCATGAAACAAGTTCGCGTCGCGGACTTGTTCCCTCTGTGAACAAAAAGCTGCTCCGCGTCGCTGACAGGACGCGGACTCCACTGTTTTCAGAATTTAATTTCGTAAATTTTCTTAAGTTTAGCTGTCCTAAATCATTCCTAAACATCATGAGGTCCTTCCAAACACAAAAATCATGATCCTTGAATCCATAATTCAATTCAAAGATCATTTAAGAGTCATTTCAAGTAAGAGTTAAGATCAAAGCCAAGAGTCTAGTAAGAGAAGTTCATTTCAAGTTTTTGTGGGTCTTTTACAAACATTTTAACTTCGTTTTTACGGCTCAAGTTCCAAGTTAAGAAAAGAGTATAGAGTTTCAAGTTTCAAGTTAAGTAAAGAGTCTCAAGTTTCAAGTTAAGTCAAGAGTATAAAGTTGAGTTCATTTCTCAAAAAGCTATTAGGGAACTAAGTATTCCCAAAGAAGTTCATAAATGTTTTTACATTTAAGATGAGAGGAAACTGAGATTTCCAAAAGGGTTTTGAGCAGTTTGAGTACTATCTCTTTTAAGAAAAAGATGAGTTTTGCGAAGGAGTTTCTAAAACATGATTAGTATGACAAATCGAGTATGTCATCAATGTTTAAACAGTATGGTCTCTAGATATACCATCAATGTTTAAGCAGTATGAATATCCCGAGTCATCAATGATCATATTAAAAAACTATGATTTTTTATATGTTTTTTTTTTTGAAAGAGTTTTCAAAAGCAATTACCTCTTTTAAGAGGGTAGTTTGGAGTAAGTATCTCAAACTGAATAAAGAAGTTTGTTTTAAAGCTTATGAACTAAAGTATTTTTGGGAGTAGTCTTGAGTACCGAGTTGGGGACACGAGTTCATATTAACTCCACTCTCCATAAGAACCATGTAGCCAAACATGGGATTTAACGGGTCATACTTTTCAGATGATCACGAAAGTTAAGCTAGTGGATCCACTAAGCAAAAGTTAAAGTAAGGTCCTATATCATGGCAAAGTATAGGATGGTCCTCGGGCAACGTGAGGTAAAACGTTATATCATCACTAGGGCTCATAGTGGTGGTTATCGGTTAGAGAAACTCCCACAGTAGAAAAGTGCATAGCTCCTCGAGGAGTTCTGCTTAGTATGAATGGGGGTATGGACTTCATTCATGCATTGCACAGGTAGACTTTGAGAGGAAGCATGGTATTTTTATGATATTATAAATATGATTTTTATGTCATGCTTTAAATAGTTTTACAAGCTTTATATATTGCATGTGTCTTATTGCTTTATATATTGAGTTCAGTTATTCATGAGCCGAACAGAGCCAAGGTAAGTGTTCTCTTGTACTCCTTTCAAGCTTAAGTTTTTGTTTAGCGGTCCAGCTCGCATACTCGTACATTCCATGTACTGATGTCAGTTGGCCTGCATCTTTTTATGATGCAGACGCAGGTACCCAGGATCAACATCCAGTACGCCGTTGATCCAGCTGAGCACTCCAGAGTCAGTGGTGAGCCTCCTCACTTTTCGGAGGACTCAGTTATTTTGTGTACCTAGTTTTATTTTATTAGGATGTTGCGGGATCTGTCCCAATATCCATCTCAGTATTTTAGAGGCTTCATAGACAGTCAGTCAATTAGTGTTGAGTCTCTCATCTATGTATATATGTAAATATTCTATTTTGAGACTCGAGTTGCCTTTTTGGCCAGATATTATCAGTTGGGTTGTTTTATAACCTTGCATTGCATTGAGTTATGCTATTGAGTTAAGTTTCCGCTGAGTTAAGAAAGCCAGGCCAAGGGTTCGCTTTGGGGCCAGCAGTGGTCTTCGAGTGCAGGCCACGTCCAGGGTGTAGACTCGGGGTGTGACAAACTTGGTATCAGAGCACAGAGTTCAAGAGTCCTAGGAAGTCTATGAAGCCGTGTCTGTACGGTCCTAGTTATCGATGTGAAGCGCGCCACATCTATAATTAGGAGGCTGCAACATTTAGGAACTATCTCACTTTTTTCACATTCATTTCGTGAGTTAGAGTTTATCTCTAAAAAGTTTCCTTCTAATTCGTGCTTGCACGTGTTTTTTCAGAGGAGTATGCCTCCACGAAGAGCAGTCAGAGTTCGTCCAGCTAAGAGGAGTGGTAAGGAGCCCGAGTTACCAAATGCCCTAGAAGTGCAAACACAAGAAGAGATCCAATATGCTGATTTTCGTGAAGCTATCCGGATGTTAAGTCAAGTTGCGACCTATCATGTTGGGCAGGGAGATAGTCGACACAAAGTAATTGATACTTCAAGGATCCGTGAACTCTTAAGGATGAACCCACCAAGCTTCACAGGTTCAAGTGTTACTCAGAATCCGTAGAACTTCATTGAGGAGCTTAAAAGGGTATTTGATGTGATGCATGTTGTTGAATCAGAGAGAATGGAACTAGCTCCATGCCAATTGAAGGGTGTTGCTAGAATCTGGTTCAACCATTGGAAAAAGAATAGGGATGAGGATACGCCAGTAGTGAGTTGGGTTGTGTTTGAGAGTGCTCTCATGGGGCGTTTCTTTCCTCGTGAGTTGCGTGAGGCAAAGATAAAAGAGTTTCTCACCCTTAATCCGGAGTCTATGAGTGTTCATGAGTACAGTCTGAAGTTCACGCAACTTTCCCGCTATGCTCCGGAGATGGTTGCGGATATGAGGAGTAGAATGAGTTTGTATGTTGCTGGGTTATCTCGTCAGTCAAGTACGGAAGGCAAGGCAGCTATGTTGATAGGGGATATTGACCTAGCAAGATTTATGATCCATTTACAACAAGTTGAGGAGGATAAGCTGAAAAATAGAAAAGAGTCTAAGGATAAGAGGGCTAAGATAGTAGGGGACGATTTCAGGCAGCAAAAGAATGATGCTAATCAGTCATCCCTCCCACAGAAATAGAAGGGACCTGCTCCACCATCTGCTAGTGCACCTGCACCTGAGAAAAAAGATGGGTACAATAGAAATTCCTATAATTTCATGGCTAGGCTTGCCTATTCTCAAGGCAGTATGGTGCCAAGGAGTAGTAAGGCCCCTGCATGCGCCAAGTGTGGTAGAACCCACCCAGGGAAGTGTCGTCAGGGCCAGACAGGTTGTTTTAAGTGTGGACAAGAGGGTCACTTCATGAAGGAGTGTCCTAAGAACCGGCAGAGTAGTGGAAATCTAGGCAATAGTGCCCAATTTTCATCAGTTGCTTCCCCGGACAGGACGGCACCTAGAGGAACTACTTCTAGTTCTGGCGGAGGAGCAAACCGCCTCTATGAGATCAACAGTCGCCAAGAGCAAGAGAGTTCACCAGATGTTGTCACTGGTATGATTCGAGTCTTTAATTTTTGCTATTTATGCTTTGCTAGACTCAAGAGCGAGTTTATCTTTTGTGACTTTTTATGTTGCTATGAACTTAGATGATATTCATGAGCAACTTAGTGAGCTATTCAGTGTCTCTACGCCTATTGGTGAGTCTATTTTAGCAGAAAGAGTTTATCGTGATTGTCCTATTTTCATCAATCACAAGAGCACCATGGCTGTTTTAGTTGAGTTGTACATGGTAGAATTTGATGTCATTCTTGGTACGGTTTGGCTCGTGCCTGTTATACCTCAGTTGATTGTAGAACTCAAGTGGTTTTGTTTCAGTTTCCAAATGAGCCAGTCATAGAGTGGAGTAGTAGTTCAGCAATGCCTAAGGGTCGTTTCATTTCGTACCTTAAGGCGAGAAAGTTAGTTTTGAAGGGTTGTATCTATCACTTAGTCCGAGTTAATGACTCTAGTGTTGAGATACCTCCTATTTAATCAGTTCTTATAGTAAGAGAGTTTCCAGAAGTTTTTCATGATGATCTACCCGGAATTCCTCCTGAGAGAGAAATAGATTTTGGCATAGACCCCATTCCAGATACTCGTCCTATCTCTTTTCCGCCATATAGAATGGCACCAGCAGAATTGAAAGAGTTAAAAGAGCAGTTAAAGGGATCTAGTAGATAAGGGTTTTATTTGACCAAGTTGACTCGGAAAATAGTGAAGTTTCAACGGTTCGAAGCTTGAGAGGGAAACTTCCAGGAATGGAAAGAGAAGTTGACTACTGCCCAGTTATGATATTTGGTTCTTGAGTACATACTGGGTATCTGAATCTAAGATGGATTTGAGACAATAGTCAATTTTAGGTGAATCGGGGTGTAAGGAGATGATCTAGAGCAGGCTGCTGTAGTTTTTCGCTTTGAATATATGGCTTCGTTGTTGTATGATGTTCATGTGGGTGTGTTCACCGATCACAAGAGACTACATATGTGTTCACTTAGAATGAGCTTAATCTCAGACAGAGAGAGAGTGATTAAAGTACTAAAAAATGATGACATAAGTTTTCTTTATCACCCTGGTAAGGTTAATGTTGTTGCTGAATCCTCGAGCAGGTTATCTATAGGTAGCACCGGCCATGTTGAGGAAGAACAAAGAGAATTAGCAAGAGATGTGCACAAACTTGCACGCCTGGGAGTTAGTCTTATGGACTCCACTAGAAGGAATAGTGATGATGAATGGGTCTGTTCCATCATTAGTGCCAGAAGTAAAAGGTGAGAAAGACTAAAACCCTATCTTGCTTAAATTACATGCAACATGTTCATAAGCAGTGATGGCTTTTGGAACAAGAGGGAGATGGTGTTTTGAGGTATCAAGATGAATTTTTGGGTTAGTTTCAAGGATAATTGAGATGATAACTTATCTTACAGAGAGTTGCTTACAACAACAGTTATCACTCAAGCGTCCAGATGGATCCATACGAAGCTCTTTATGGGAGAAGATGTAGATCTCCTAGTGGATGGTTTGAAGTTAGTGAAGCAGGGTTGATAGGACCAGATTTAGTTCACCAAGCTATGGAGAAGGTGAAAGTGATTCAATAAAGGTTGAAAACGGCATAGAGTCGTCAAAAATCCTACACCGATGTTAGGAGAAGGGCATTGGAGTTCGAAGTAGATGATTGGGTATATTTAAAAGTTTCACCCATGAAGGGAGTTATGAGAAGGTTCCTGTTCAGATGTTAGATTGCCAAGTTCGCAAGTGGAGAACGAAAGAGGTAGCATTAGTCAAGGTCCTTTGGAGGAACCAATTTGTTGAGAAAGCTACGTGGGAAGCGGAAGAGGACATGAAGAAGAGATATCCACATCTCCATGAATTCAGAGGAAATGTAGATCAAGGTACTACTTTCCTTCTTAGTGTTCTTTAAGTTTAGTGAGCATGTCGTTGTTGCATGGTTGCTTGTTGGTTGTTTGAGTTGATGTTACCCCCTTTAGCCTAGTAAGAGTAATCTCATTCGAGGACGAATGTTCCCAAGGGGGAGATATTGTAACATCCGGCAATTTGAAATAACGATGAAGAGGCTTAGAATTGGAAATAATCATTTTTGGAAGGAATTTTAAAAAAATCTTGAAATTTGGCCAAGTATGGGAAAAAGTGAGTTTTGGCCAACTTCAAGCAGTTATAACTCTTAGCTCAGGAAGAGTTAGGTGTATTTCCAGTTATGGTTGCGAAGCTCGTGGAATGATCTTTCCAACGCCGTCGAGTTTGCTCGATTCTGAGTTCGTATGAGTGAGATATGCCCTTTGGAAGTTGGGCAGTTTCCAGCTCGCATACTTGTACATTCAATGTACTGATGCCAGTTGGCCTGCATCTTTTTATGATGCAAACGCAGGTACCCAGGATCAGCATCCAGCACGCCGTTGATCCAGTTGAGCACTCTAGAGTCAGTGGTGAGCCTCCTTGCTTCTGGAGGACTCTGTTATTTTGTGTTCCTAGTTTTGTATTATTAGGATGTTGCGGGGTCTGTCCCAACATCTATCTCAGTGTTATAGAGGCTTCATAGACAGTCAGTCAGTTAGTATTGAGTCTCTCATCTATGTATATATATAAATATTCTATTTTGAGACAAGAGTTGCCTTTTTGGCCAGATTTTATCAGTCAGGTTGTTTTATGACCATTCATTGCATTGAGTTATTCTGTTGAGTTAAGTTTCCGCTGAGTTAAGAAACCCAAGCCAAGGGTTCGCTTGGGGCCAGCAATGGTCTTCGAGTGCCGGTCCCACCTAGGGTGTAGGCTCGGGGCGTGACATATATCTCTTGATTTGTCCCCTCCAGGATAAAGCAGCCCACCAACGTGGTACAACTCAAGTAACTCCGGACTAGTTGAAGAGTCCAAAGCTCCACAAAAAGAACACCTTCCTTCAACATATATAAATATTCTCTTTTATGTAGTGAATATAATTAATAAAGACTTATAATATTTTATTTGTCTGATCATTTCTCTTTTTTCACTACACTTGCCTCACTACACACTACAATATTTTTCCACACTTCTCTTCTTTTTTAACATATATACGCTGAAAAAAGGAAGAAACACTACTATTTATATGGGAGGAATTCTTTTTTTTGTATTGAATAAGAATAATATAGATTATAATGTATATTAATTAATGATCTAAAGCTTAATTACATAAGTTATAATATATAATAAGGTAGAATAGCGGGTGGAATTAGTGGTAGATCATCATAAATTTTTTTCTATGCAGGACACCAAACGATAACTAAAACCATCATCATTGATATGATTTTGCAAATTGATTTTATTAAGGAGAAAATATATGTATGCATGGAATAATAGTGGATGATTAACAAAACAAATGAACAATGACACATAATTAAAGCAACTACCTAATAACGCTTATGAAAGATAGAACAGTTTGTGTAGCCGTGAGCAAGAGGAGTATGATGGCTGCCACAGTTGAAGCTCCTGCCCAAGGACTATTAAAATAATTATGCCTCAAATTTGCTTTCATTCTGTTCCATGGTTTTTTACAATGTTCAACTGCTTTTATGCATTCTTCATTATAATAGAAGTTGGAATAAACACCGACTCCATATGCAATTTTGTTGAAGAGGCTAGCCACTTGTTTGTCATCTCCCATCCAGTGCTCTATGATTCCATTCTGGCGAAGCAAATTCACATCTTTTTCTGAGTCGATAAGATAATCCATGAAAGTAGCAAAATCACTGAAATATTTTTGTTGTACATCAAATGATTGTTGCTCATAAGCAATGAGATTTCGCAAGATGGTTTCTGTACCATCTTCGACTTGAAAACAAGGGATTGTCATCAATCCATTCTCAAACTTTATATCAAATAAACTTGACATATCCCCAACTTTAATGAATCTAACTCCAGCTTCAGAAAGCTCTGTTGCATTTGGCATGACCTTATTTCGTGTTATGCAAACTTTTGAATTTAATTTCATGGGATTCCCATGACATGAAAATATGTGTACTACATGAAGTAAAAGTTTGATATTTACTGCATTGCATTCTGTCTTTCTAAAGGATGCAACGGTCATTTTTGGCAAGTCAACAAGAAAGGTAAACGAATTATTTGCTAGTATTGTCAATGGTAATTCATCATCTTGCTTTGTTATGTGATGAAGATGGTTGAGGACAAAGAATGGAAGTTGGTTTTCTAATAACAACAAGTCTTGGAGTATGTAACCAGGATTAATATTGATAATTTCTTCTTCTCCTTCTGGACACATTTCACAACGCTCTCGAATAAACTCAACCACAAAACAACCATCAAGCAACATCATATGACAAAATTCACGAATATCAAGGTCTTCTATATTGTCGTAACACTTTAGTGCTTTCTCTTTCAGATTCTCCAATTGATTGATGCAATTTTCCATATCAAGGCCCCCTTTTCGTTGAAGAAACCGTCGTAGGTACAATAGTTTGTACTTTTCCATTGGACCAACTAAAGGATGTCTCTTATGGTAAGGACCAATAGAGACCATCTTTGGTCTATAAGCATCTGGATTTGATTCACTTAACCACACATTTACTCTGAATATGGTACTTGATTTAATAGACGAATTGTCTAAATCCTCAAACATTTCAAAAATTTGATTTACAAATTTCTTTGTTCGTGACCCTAATGGATCATTTGTTTCCTTTATCTCGATTACATGATCCACTTCCCTCCCTTCTTCTATCTGTAATAGATAAGAGTCATTGGTTTTTTGCAATACAATCTAAGTGTCTATCTATGCATTTTTCCTTTTGTAACATAGTAGTTAATTATAAGACCAACAATATTATATTTTCTAAAGTTCAATACATTCACAATATATATATATCAAGTAGCACATATAAATTAAACCATTGTTAGTGAACATGTTAGGACCATGAGGTAGACCTAAATTTACATCGAAGAAAATGAAAAAACTATTCTATTTTGTATAGTTGAGAGAGTGAGGGACCTCATCTTTTTTAGTTTGAGACAGCAGTGGAATTTGGTCATCATCTATTGGGGCCATCTCAATGGAGTACTGTGTCATCCCTCTTTCGTCAATGGTAACCTATAAAAGACACATTTTCTTGATAAGTTTCAATTCATAGATACTATATATGGCTATTATTATTGAGACGGTGCTGACCAGTTGAATATTGTGTAAATATATGAGAAATTTATCAAAACAATAAATAATTAGCATTAAATAGGACGACTCCATAGCTATAATATGCTTAATTATGGAAAATAGCAAAATGTTAGAGGAAGAGGGAGGAGAGAGGCGAATGAGATCTGGGAGAAAGAGTATGAACACATATTAACTGGAGAGAGGCAAGCGAGATCGAGAGAGGAAGGAGAGAGACGAGCGAGATCTCAAGAGAGAGAAGAGAGGCGAGAAATATCGAGAGAGGAAGGAGAGAGAATTGTATTTTGTATTTATTTTGCATTGTACTCTGTATTTTTGTTGTATCAATTGTATTAGAAATACAATGAATACAATTGTATCTATCCTCTCTTTGATCAGATACAAATACATAGTGTTTAGCATAGAACAAGAAAATTTAGAAATAAAGAAATACCTCTTTGGTTTGGATATTTTGTTTTTCTTTCTTCTTCTTTCGTTTCTAATCTATGAGACCGGTCACCTGTAAATTTATAAGAGAAAATGAGATAAAATATTATTCATATGTAATATAATAATATTTTAATATGTGGCTTTGTTTTGATCTTTCAACAAACAAAATATTGTTGGCCAATGATGGAAAGATAAGGAGATATTTTTTTCCAAAGTCTAGTGTGACTAGTCAATGATTCCTCAATTTTTTGTCGAAGTCGTTAGTGTGACTAAGAGATATTGACATATTTGTTGTACTATAATAATAGCATACACCTTTTAAATTTCTAACCTTTATTTATATTAGAGTTTTGGAAATCATTTTCTTGATATATTTAGTATGCATATTTTTACTATCAGAAAAATGATATGAACAAATTCACAGGTAATTTAGTTTTCCATGGATTTTTCTATCAAAATAAATCGGATGAAAAAAATCTTCCAGTGCAATTTCAATTTGCATAAAAATTACATGCAGATTGTTTTGCAAGAATAAAAATTCATGAAAAAATAATAATTTCCGCAAGTAATTTCCCCATGGAAAATCTCAAATAAATTTGTAAAGAGCTCTAAACCTACCCCATAATGGAGGTGCGACACAATATTAAGCTCATCACCACACAAATTGCATAATGAGGAAACACTCACTCAATCAACAATTGTGTTACAACAAAAACTAGTTCTCAACGTTACCAGTAAAAGCTAGAACAATCTGTATAACAATGAGTACAAAAAGTGTTACAACAATTTGAATGTATTCCTTCTTATTGGCAGGAGAGAGAGGGGAAAGAGAGAGGAGAGAGATGAGAGAGAGGAGAGGGCAAGAGAGAGGGCGGAGAGACAAGGGAGATAGGGGGAGAGAGAGAGAGAGAGAAAGAGGGTAGGAGAGAGGGAGGAGAGGCAAGGGAGAGAGTAGAAGAGTTTGCTATAAAAACAACATGTTGCTCTTTTTTTGAAATATCTTGAAACTATAGCTATTTTTCATAAATAAGTTACTAATTTCAACTAATTTGATAATTTTTTCTAAATATATTAAAAATTATAGTGGTAGGACAACTTACTTTAGCACTTGAAAGATGTTAACGGAGGGGGGGGAGTATTTAAACATCCGTATAGTTTAAGTGCTGAAGTAAGTTGAGTTGTCAAGTTTAGAATGATTTTTATGTGTTTCTCTTTCAAAAAGAACACACAACTAATTAACAATGAGTAACCAACAAAAAATGTCGTTAAGTGGTAATTATTTTTTCCTTGTTAATTAACGACTTTGAGTTTAAATTCTAAAAATGGGCCTACTTCTAAAATGAGATTTTATATCGCGAATTCAAATTAGTTAGAGTATATAAAATTAAACACTGAATGACCATAGAAGAAAACAATGATGACTATGAATCTTTTAAATAAAATGATTATTCCATTCTAGGTATAAAGTAATATAACTAATTGGTAGTGTTTGACATAGAACGAGAAAATGCACAAAATTACCTCTTTGTTTTGACTCTTTCTTCTTTTGTGTCTATTCAATTCTTCCTTCTCATGAACTTTTCATTGGTATGGAGTATCTTTCTATATTATATAGAAGAAAAAAAGGAGAAGAATTACAGATATTTGAAGTTAGTATTTGGATGCATGTGTAGGGTAGGGTGTGTTTATGGTGCTATCGGTTATTTTATAAAATTTATATTATTTTATTTTACATAAAAATTAGACTTTTTGAAATAGTCTCATTATCTCGATTTTTCATTAGTATAAGTACGATTAAGTTAATTTTTGATATTTTTTGTTAAACGTTATGGTGGGAAGATGTGGATGACAGAAGTTAGGATAAAAAGTTAGTAGTGCGCTATACTAGTAGGTAGGACTGCATTTTCTTGTTACACTATACTTTTAGGATTATTCTTGTAGTTTCTTGTTACACTATACTTTTAGGATTATTCTTGTAGTTTCTTGTTACACTATACTTTTAGGATTATTCTTGTAGTTTCTTGTTCTTTTATTTTCATTACTATCTATGATTTCATGTAGTTCAACAATTATAGTATAATTTTATTGTAGTATTGTTCTATTATACTATATGTTGTTTTTATTACTATCTATTGTCTCTTGTACTTTCATTACATCTTTTTCTAGCTAGATTGCTTTCTTCTTAAGCCGAGGGTCTATATATTGAAAACAACTACCTGACTACCTCACATATAATGTAGAGGCAAAATCTGCATATACTCTACCCTTCTAGACTCTACTTTGTGGGACTACATTAAATGTGTGGTTATTGTCGCGTGTAAGAGTCACATGTAGAAGTTAAAACACAATACTAAGCATACTTTCCTAAAATTTTGATTGAAACTCTCTAGATGCTTTTGCAGTTTTAAAAGTGACAATCAAGGATATACTAAAGATAACAAAAATGGATATCCATTCCACTATTTTTACAGTACTGTAAAATAGGGTTAAACAAAGACAACAAATTTATATTATATACGGTTGAAAAGATATTAATCAACTGAATGAAGCTCAAGAACTAAGTCTACTAAAATTAACTATCCAGTAAAAATAAATTAAATCATATAAAAAAAAGGATGTAATATCTTGTAGCTTATTAATCAAATCAATAAATATCTTGTTACTCAAAATGTTAAAACTAATTTAGTTTCGATGAAAAGTAACATAATGTAGTCATTTTCATCATTCCAAGTCCAGGGATAGAAAATTAATATATTATTATTTTAAAATTTAATATATAATATAAATTTACACATAAATTTATTTGATATAATTCGCTTTATTTTGTGGCCTTTCAACACAAAAAATTCTTGATCGGCAATAATTTTTTGTTTTTGTTTTGAGAAATCCATTGACTCAAGTCAATGACTATGTATACTCCACGATATTTTATTTTTGAGTAAAAAAAAAATTATTTATATATATAACTTATTTTAGCATATCATTTAAAAAAATTCCTATTCTCAGATACATCACTCTTACGCGATGTATCGAAACATGTGTATTTTGTATCAATAAAAGTAATGTATCGGGATGCGATGTATCGGAACGTTGAGCGATGTATCGGGAATGTGAGTCTTGTATTAACAAAGGTAATATATTGAGACGCGATGTACCGGGACGTTGATGAGTGATGTATCCGAAATTCTTAAATTTTAAAAGATTTTTGTAATTTGAAAAAGAGTAGGGATATGATGTAATTAGCTCTTAACACTATGAAATTTGTGTAAAATTACTTAAATTTTAAGAGGAGTTTTGTAATTTAGAAAAAAAGTAGAGACAACGAGTAAGCTTTTATCGTTATACCCTATTAATTATTAGACTGATCAATACTGACGTAATGCATTTAAAGGGAAGTGTACTTTGGTAGGAACACGGGAAACCTAAGTGATTATTCTGTTTCGATTCATAATGATTTTACATTTTCCTTAAAATTATTAAGAATAGTATGATAAAAAGTAATAAAGTTCTTTTAATTTATTAAAATAAATAATTTATTTTTAATATATATACAAATAAAGTAAAATAAAACGAAGAGACTAATTGAAGAAGACGTAAGCATTTAAAAAACGTGCATAGCTTCTTTCTTTTGTAACTATCAACTATGTACTGGAATAGACATGCATGTGCATGAACTGTGTAGTAATAAATTATTAATGGTGTATTTTAATGATACATAAGTGTCTAGCTGGACAAATTACTATTTATAATGATGTAATATTTATGATATTCATGTGGGCATCTATATATCTTTAAAATATACTATTAAATAGTGTAGGGGCAATAGGTCCTGCCCAAAGTTTGGGATTGTTACAGCAATTTCGATCAAAGTTCGGATATATTTCGAACCTTTTCCCCTACTTTTTACGTAGTTTACAAATAAAATAAATTTCATTTCAAAATATTTGAAGATTTTATGCGTAAAATTCCGATCAAACTTAAATTGTTTGACTCTCGACAGACGAAAAGTGTCACATAAATTGAAACAGAGGGAGTAATTATTTTTTGTATGTGAGGTGACAAGTATAGTTATTGTCTCTTATACTTTAATTACGCCTTTTTCTAGATTTTTCTTGTCTCGAGCTGAGGGCCTATCAGAAATAACATGATCTCTACCTCACCTCTGAAATAGCTAGAGACAAGATCTTTGTACATTTTATCCTTCCAAACCTTACTGTGGGAATACATTGAATATGTTGTTCGTTGTTATTATTGTTATTGCTATGTACAAATAAGAAGTAGAAGTTAGAACACGATGCTAAGTATATATACTTTCATAAGAATTTGATAAAAACTCTTTAGATGCTTTACTAGTTTATAAAAGTGACGAATCAAGGGCATAAGAAAGACAACAAGATTATAGATCCTTTCTACTATTTTAAAGTATTATAAAATAAAGTTAAACAAATAATTTTAATCTATATTATACATGGGTAAAAATATATTAATTAATACGGGACTCAAGAATTAAGTTTACTAACATTAAGTATCTAATAAAAGAAATTTAAATCATATAAAAAAAAGAAAGCAAATTAAGATAAGAAATATAGAAGATAAAAGCAATAGAAATAGGGAGACAAGAGATGATAGCTTTTCTTATTATTTCAAGTCTTCAAGTGTATACAATATGAACCCTTATGCCTCTATTTATAATGTAACATAGAGGCATACAAAAGGTTAGTCATAAACATGACATTAACATGAATATAATGGGGAGGTTATGGAAGTGAAAGATTACAAGAATAATTGTTATAAAGGTGGAGGTTATGGTTATCTTCATAATGGAGGAAAGTAATGTAGTAACTTCTTGATATAGTGGACATCTACAATATATTATTTTATAACACTCCCCCTTGGATGTCCATAGATAATATGCCTCATTAAAACCTTACTAGGAAAAAATCGCGTGGGAAAAAATCCTAGTGAAGGAAAAAAAGTACACATATCTTTTAATACGCTTTGAATGTTGCCTCGTTAAAAACCTTGCCACGAAAACCCAATTGGGATAAAACCATGGTTAAGGAAAAGAGTACAACGCGTATTTTTCTCCCCCTGATAAAACGTTACTTGATATCTCTGCGACGATGCATTCCAATCTTATATCACAACTTCTCAAATATTGATGTTGGCAATCCTTAGTCAATAAGTTTACAAGATTATCACTTGAATGGGTCTTTGAACTTCTATCTCACCATTTTGTTGAAGATCATGTGTGAAAAATACTTTTGGTGAAATATGCTTTGTCCGACCTCCTTTGATTGTATCCTCCCTTCAATTGAGCTATATATTATTTCCATAGATGGTGGTTAGAATATCCTGTGCCAAAGGAAAATCACATATTTTCTTAATATGATAGATCATGATTCCAACCATACACTCTCCCGACTTACTTCATAGATCAATATTATTTCTGTATGATTTGAAGAAGTGGTTACCAATGTTTGATTCTTTGAATGCCAAGATATTGTTGTGCCTCCATATGTAAACAAATAGCTCTTTTGTGATACAACTTTATGCAGATCAAATAAATATTCTGCATCTACATAATCAAATCATTTCTAACTCAGAGATTGATCATTTCAATTTTACACGTTGCTCATCTTTTTTTCTCAAAGAAAATTACACATCTTCTATGTGTTGAGTCACTTGCTTTGTTAGTTTCTTGCCATAACTTGAATGATACTATGACAGTATTATCACATAACTTTCGTTATGTATATCAAATACTCTTCTAGCATTTGCATAACCAGCAATCTATAAGTGCACCAATTGCGTTAATACATGACATTTTAAATGATTTTCATTAGATCAAAAAGATTCTTTCTCTGTGTTAAGCAGTCTTAAAACCATTGGGTACTCAATGGAATTACTTTAAGACCTTTTAAATCCTTCAAGGATTTTCATATAACCTTCATCGTCTAGTTAGACATAATAATCATTCATTATACATATTCAAGTATTTCATCTATTGCCAGACTGAAACAAGTTACATTGCATTCACCACTAGAGAATATATCTCCATTTAATAATGTCAGGATTTGTGCAAAAATCCTTTATGCCCCGAGGCACAAACCGCACTTTATATCTTACGGTTATACTTTCGCACAATGATTCATTTGTACCACACTGACATTATATTTTGATCTATGAACTATAAGTTCAAAAACATCACTTTTCTAAGTGAAACAAATATACTTGAATAGTGCATTTTATTTGGTCAATCATTTATCTATCCACATTATATGACAGATTCGAATTTAAGATCCTCGTAATCACTTATAGCATTGAGAGCTACTTCATATCAAAGATACCGTCGACGTTAATTTTAATTCGATTCCAATTCGACATAACTTATCGAGATCTCTTCATTTTTCATCATTTTCAGGTACCTGAACCTTTGACAAGGTTTTATGAAGTGTAGTCATAGTGCTCTTTCAAAGCACTTACCTCATTATCATGACCATTTTGTGCTCCTCTCCTTCCTCAAGGGGTTTTACGTTTGGAATCGATTGGTCTATCACGCTTCTGGCGTACCATAGACTCTGTCCTTCAAGGACTATTTATTGGAGCATTTGCAGCTTAATTAAAATATCGGATCAGCAAATACATCTGGCAAATTATTTGCAACATTTTGCAAATGAATTATCTCTTGAACTTCAAGTTCACTTTTTTTTTTAAACGAGGATCTAGATAATTCACCCCATACAGCTGCTAAACATATCTCCCCCTAATGTTAGGAAATCTAACATTACCCCAACCTCATTTGGGGATCCATCTTTGTGCGTGGTGGAACAATAAAATCATATGTCACACACATCAAATTTTTAGATGGAAATTATTTGGTTCCTGACCCTGAACCAATTGTGATGGGAGA
The DNA here is from genome assembly GCA_029582685.1 of Solanum piurae. Lineage (NCBI taxonomy): Eukaryota > Viridiplantae > Streptophyta > Magnoliopsida > Solanales > Solanaceae > Solanum > Solanum piurae. Next base: position 8,825 of record JAJOOO010006484.1, on the reverse strand, counting down.
ACCTTGTTGGCTTGATGCGTACACGTTAAATAAACTCATCTCATACCAAATTTTATTTGAGAGATTTGTTCGCATAATCAGTGGTCTAGCTATAATTGGAGGCAAACAATTTCTGCTAAACCAACCAGTATTATCAACATAATTTTATAGTTTGGAACTGTGCTCTTAATTTAACAATTTGAGCAAACAATCTTACAAAAATCAATTTGTAAGTTGATACAAATGCACATGTGACCATACCATAGATGCATCTATTAAATCATAATAGTAAGCGGTCCACATGACAGGTGAACGGGCCCATATTCACCTTTTTATATGTTCCAAATAATTTCAGGGGATACAATCTCAATCTTAGATGGTACAATGATTATTTTATCAGGAGAACAAGCAACACATGAGAATTCTTGAAGAATCTTTTATTTCTTCAACATATAACCACATGCATTCTCAATTCTTTTGCATCACATTTGAACCGAAATGGTCAACCGGTTATGCCAACTGATATTTATTCTAGTAAACTTCTAGTTTACTTTTGCATGCGATTCCATCATCATGCCTATATTTGTATACAACACACAAGAGAAAGGCGGGTAACCTTTCAAGTAAATATTCATAACCCGCTTTGATTGTAGTAATCTGAAGATATTTAATCTTTCAATAATTACTGTCTCAATATAATAAATTTTTTTCAATTCTTCTGAAACTTAAAAAGTTTTTTTTTGAGACTTACTACAACCTCAATATTATGAAATATTTTCATTTCTGGATAGTAACAAATTAGTTCTTCCGAAACTCTTAATTAAGTTTGTGTACTGACATAAGTTTCACAACACCATTCTTATGGTGACCATCTCTTTCAAGGCGAAAATTATTATTATTGTCATGGTTAAAATTATTACATGCAAGACTTATTTCTTGACAATCAATGACAAATTTGTGTTGCCACACAACAACATTTATTTTGGTCATGACCACAACCTTTATAGAAAATAATTATTTCTTTCTTTTGTCCTCCAATAGTTCATAATAAAACATACCACAATATTTGTGTAGTACTCAAAGTATATGACCAAAATGACCATTTATGTCAAAATATTTTTTTTTTCAATATCTCAAACCTCCCGTATATGTGAGATGTGACATTTATCCGACCATGCATGAACATGTCCTTATCCATACGAACACAAGTCACATTCTCTTCAACAAATGAACCATAACCATTTGTACATGCTCCATAAGTTTTTATCAGAAACTCATTGGCATGCTTTGGCATTATCAAATTTATGTGACTCACCTCAACATCACTTTAAGAGGTCAAATGTACCAAATGTACAACTACTTTTTATTCATTTATTTTGATGGAGGATTTACAAGACTTTCAAATTGGATTGCACCAACTCAATGTGCCCAATAACTTTTCATATCACTTTGGTGACCAAAACTTATCTTCATATTTGAAGGACCATCTTAAGAACCCATAATGTTCTTCCTTTTAATTACCACAATTGACCATTAATAATTTACCACACTCATATTCATACATTTAACCACTTGTCATTTTCAGACACATTATGTCCTGCTACCACATTCAATTAGACAAATTTCATGACTTTTATCAAGAGCATATCAATTTGCTCAATCATTGTTACATCATCATTATATAACGTTGGGACTTGAACCTAACGTCTTACCCATAAGAAGGTATTTTAGGTCATTATTTGTTGGGACCCAACCCAACGTTTTATTATCATGATGCACCACGACTCTCACCCGATGTATTAACCTCTTGGTGCAATAGGACTTGAATCCTTCGTCTTACCCTCAATCAATGACATAATAAGCCAAATATAATAGGACTCACCATTGAGCCTTAAAAAAATATTGTCACTTTGTGGTTAACATGCACAAATAAATATAGAACAAAAGAAACACAATAAAAATATTCTCAATATGTACTAATATCTTAAACTTGTCAAAACAGAGAGTTACATATAGCATTATATTATATTATGTTTGGTGCACAATAATTAAGCTAGTGAATTACCGTTATAAATCAAAGAATTAATAATAATTTCAATTACACTAAAATAAAACTGCTCACTAACACCACTCCTTTTTCAATTTCCATGTGAACCCAAAATATTTCACAAACAAAACAAAATACATTAAAAGCTTATGCAATAACCAAAACAGTGAGCATAATCATAAATAAAATATAAAATAAGTTTCACATACAAAAGAAAGTATATATAGTCATAGGTGGAAAAAGAAATGAACAGTAACAATAATATTAATCATTCACCTTCTTCACAAGTAAATTATGAAATAGATTCCACAATAATTTACCTTGTTTCCGAGAGAAAAATAAACACAATTATTTTACCTTCTTTTATTTACTTTACTTCAATCCTGCAATGGTAGAACATTCGTGCTGATAACGTGTTGTAAAACTAAAGCAAAATAAGACAAGAAATATAGAAGATAAAAGCAATAGAAATAGGGAGACAAGAGATGATACCTTTTCTTATTATTCCAAGTCTTCAAGTATATACAATATGAACCCTTATGCCTCTATTTATAGTGTAACATAGAGGCATACAAAAGGTTAGTCATAAACATGACATTAACATGAATATAATGGGGAGGTTATGGAAGTGAAAGGTTACAAGAATAATGGTTATAAAGGTGGAGGTTATGGAGGTTATGGTTATCTTCATAATGGAGGAAAGTAATGTAGTAACTTCTTCATGTAGTGGACATCCACAATATATTATTTTATAACAATTTAATATTTTTGTAACTTATACTAATCAAATTGATAGAATATCGTATAAATCACAATGTTAAAAACTAATTTAATTTCAGTAGGAGTAGCATAAAAAAATTCTGAAAAGAAAGTTTAGATATAAATTATCTATCAGCTTGTAGTTACTTTCATCGATCTTCTTCGATTCAGGTCTCGGGCAAGAAAATTAATAATCCATTATTTTCAAATTTATTATATATAAAATATATTTTACACATAAATTTATTCGATATATGTTTTACTTTTGCAGCATTTCAACTTAAATGTTATTGGCCGACAATAGACAAAAAAATTGAGAGGTCCGTTGACTCAAGTCAATGACTAAATATTTATTCCACGATATTTTACTTTTGAGTACCAAATAAAAAAATTAGGTGCAAAATTAATATTATAAAATAGGGTAGTTGAGCAGGTTCTTTAATATCACAACAAAAGTACAAACATATTATTTAAGCTTCCACGATTTTATTTCTCTGTCTCCTTTTTGATATATATAAGTAATAAGGGAGCGATATTTTACTTTACTAGATAGTTTACTATCAATCCAAATAGAAAGTTAGGTAAAAAATTAATATTACAAAATAAGGTATGTAGTTGAGTAGGTTTTTTAATATCACCACAAAATTACGAACATAATATTTAATCTCCCAGACGATTTTATTTCTCTATCTCCTTTGATATATATAAGTAATAAGGGAGTGATATTTTACTTTTTTAGATGTTTTACTATCAATCCAAATAGAAAGTTAGGTAAAATATTAATATTACAAAATAGGGTAGTTAAGTAGGTTCTTTAATATCACCACTGAAGTACAAACATATTATTTAATCTCCCAGACGATTTAATTTCTCTGTCTCCTTTTGATATATATAAGTAATATGGGAGCGATATTTTACTTTTCTAGATATTTTACTATCAATCCAAATAGAAAGTTAGGTAAAAAATTTATTTTACAAGTTGTTTACCATTACTTTCACCATTTTATATCAGTTGTCAAAATTACTAAAATACTTATTTCAATTTACTTGTCATTTTATAAAAGTAAGATTAAATTAATTATTTTACCCTATTTAATTCTTAATATTATATGTTCTTGAAATAATACTAACTTAGTCCTTGTAAAATTAATTATATTAATAAAAAAAATTCTAATTTTCCTACCGTATGGTGGTAGTGTTTACATCACCCCAAAATGAATCACGTTATATATATAGATAATATCGGGATCAAAGATATACACATTCTTCCCGTTGACGTTAGTTTTAGTCAAAGATATTCGCGATTTAATTTTGTTCACTATAGTTAAAAATAAAAGTAAATTAGGAATTATGTGAAAAATTATTTTTTAATTTTCTAAAATAGATATTTATTATAGATATCTATATTTAGTATAGTAGTAGACAAATAAAAATAAATGGAAAGAGTATTTTTTTTCCATTTTCCCTTTAAAATTAATTGCCTTTGAAAGTAAAAATTTAATCTTAATTTGTTGAAAGAGTTAAAGGAAAATTAGTTTAAATAGTTACTTTTTATTCATGACTTTTTAAATAACGTGTAAAAAATATGATGATTAATATGAGATGAGAAAAATATTAGTATAGCTCCAATTAGGCGACTTAGAATTATAAGTGGTCAACTAAATATTAAAGCTTTCCCTTTCACTTCATTTCAATGTCTAGTTATATTGTTCATTTCTATTTACTTTCACTGCAAATACTAATTTCGTGACATTTTTTTCGTTCGTCCAAAAAAGAACGTTATCCTATTATAATAATAAGAAATAATTTAATATTAAATTTTTTTTCCGTTAATGAAATGATTTATAACCACACAAATATTCAAGAATTATTTTAAACCACAAATTTTAAGTCTTTCCTTTTTATTAAATACCGTGTCAAATCAAACAATGTAACATAAGATGAAACGAAGAGAGTAAAATTTTGTTAGTCGAATGGAAGTGTTCATGGAGAAGGTATAGAGTCAATTTTATTTACACATTCGATTATTATAAAAGATAACTACTGAAAATGTAACGGCTCAATCCGTTAGTGATATATTATATGTTTGAATCTAAATGTATGGCTTTAAAATGCATAACTAGGGTGACATATGGACTTCTTATCCTAAATTGGGGTGTCACATATACTTATGGACTCAGCGTCCTTGTTGAGGTTTGCCCCACCGCAAAGGATTTGCCTAGATTCAATATTCAAGTGCCATTCTACATTAATTATTTCCTTCTCACCCTTCATCACACCTAAACCTCGTCCCATATACTCCATCTCACCCTTCATCACACCTAAACCTCGTCCCATATACTCCATCCCACCACACTAACAGTAAAAGAGCCAGAATTTCACTAAAATGTTCATAATATGAAGAAATAAACACAGGGGAATAAGTCGGAAGGGATTCATTATCTAATATATAAACATTAAAACTAATTTCAGTCATGTATAAAAAATCCATCAATATATATATATATATATATGGAGTAGTGGAGGATTGACTTAACAAACCAACAATGACACATAATTAAAGCAACTACTTAAAAACACTTATGAAAGCTAGAACAGTTTGTGTAGCTGTGAGTAAGAGGAGTATGATGGCTGCCACAGTTGAAATTCCTGCCCAAGGACTATTGAAGTAATTGTGTCTCAAATTTGCCTTCATTCTGTTCCATGATTGTTCACAATGTTTAACTGCTTTTCTGCATTCTTCTTCATAATAGAAGTCGTCTGAAACAGCGATCCCTTTCCCAATTTTGTTAAAGAAGCTAGCCACCTCTTTGTCCTCTCCTATATATCTTGTTCACAATAATTCCATTCATGCGAAGTAAACTCACATCTTTTTCTGAGTCGATAAGATAATCCATGAAAACTGTAAAATCACTGAAATATCTAAGATATACATCAAAAGACTGTTGTTCATAAGCAATAAGATTTCGCATGAGAGTTTCTGTGTCATCAACGACTCGAAAACAAGGGATTGTCATCAATCCATTATCAAAATTCACAATGCTCTCGAATATACTCAACCACAAAACAACCATCAAGCAATAACATTTCTGAAAAATTTACAACAATAGACATATCAATCCCCCCTATATCATCATAACACTTAAGTGCATAATCTTTTAGTTTATCCATTTCATTAATACAACTTTCCACATCATGAATCCCCCCTTTCCGCTTAAGAAACCGTTGTAGGTAACACAACTTGTAATTTTCCATCAAGCAACCGTGTTTATGGTAAGGACCAATGGAGAGCAATTTTGGCTTATAAGCATCTGGATTTGATTCACTCAACCCCACAGTTACCTTGAATATGGTAGTGAATATTTTGTTAGACGACTTGTTCAAATTCTTAATTCTTTCATTTAGAAATTTCTTTGTTTGCGACCCTAATGGATCTTCACCATTATTTGTTTCCTCTCTGTCGATTGAATAATCCACTTCACTTCCTTCTTCTATCTGTAACAATTACATATTCTTTTGAAATGTTTATTAGAAGCACTATGCAATAATCAAACAATTACATATTCTTTTACGAGATACTTTTTCCGTCCCAATTTATATGATGTTGTTTGATTTGACATGGAGTTGAAGAAAAACTTTTGAAATTTGTAGTCTGCAACAAGTAAAGAAAGTGATGAATCATATAAATTGAGATAGACAGAGTACATCAAATTAAAATCAAATGGTTGAGATGAAAAATGTTAGATAAGTACAAATAAACTAATCTGGTAGTATCTAGACACCTCAACTTAACATGTGTATCTCATCGACCCTCACGTGTGAACTTCAATTGATGGTGAGTATATTTATTTTAGGTCTTTAAGATATATTCAATTGCCAAATGAAAGGCAGACTAATTATGAAATCAAATACTAATTGATGGTTGAGAGAGAGGCACCTCATCTTCTTCAGTTTGATCATCTATTGAGCTCATCACAATGGAGTGCGCCATCACTCTTTCTTCAACTATAATTCTTACAAAAGACACATTCTTTTCAATTTCAATTCATAAATATCATGGCAATTATTATTAATAATAATTAATCCAATGAAATCCATCATATAATTTGATTTGAAAAGAAAAGACAAAGCAACAAAGGGAAATTATATAGGGAAAATGGTTTGGTCATATACCCCTCAACTTTGCTATTTAAAGGTGATATACCACTCGTTATAAAAGTAGCTCACATATTATACCCCTATTGTTACAAAATTGAGCCAATAAGTTGAGTCATTATATGCGCATAGTTTGAAAAATTAGGATATACATCTACTTTATTAGAAGAATGTTGCTCATAAGCTATCAAATTTCTCATGAAGGTTTCCATAGTATCCTCGATTGCAAAACAAGGTATTTTCATTGATCCCTTCTCAAACTTGATATCGAATAATGTTGTTTTATCCTCCTTCTTTTCTTGCACATATCCTATTCTTATGAATATAACTCTAGCATCATAAAGCTTTGTTGCACTTGGAATATGATAGAAATTCCATAAACTAAGGACATTGGGAGATTCTTTTGACTTGGTTAATTGCAAAACGTTGCCACAAAATCTTATCTTGCATCATTTTTTGGTGTGCTAGCATTTGTGATTTGTTTAGCTTTCATATGATCATGCTCTGATGGTTGACAAAACATGTGTACTACATGAACTAAATGAATGAATTGTTTTGTATTAAAATTGTGAATCTCAGATGGGGTATAAATTTCGCCTTTGAAAAAATGTCAAGGAAAGTCTTTCTCACCATATACAAGAAGCTCACTTCTGACAATGCTTTATCATGTCATGAAGCATGGTAAGCACAAATAAAAGGAGTTGATGTTATAGTAACACCATGTCTCGACATAGGTGATCTTCTTCTTCTCCTCCTCCTACCCATGCTGCTCCTCCTCCTCCTACTTCGACGTCCTCCTCTTCCTCCTCCTTCTTCTTCTTCCTCTTCCTCTTCTTCTTCCTTTTCTTCCTCATCTTCTTCCTCCTCTCCCTCTTCTTCCTCCTCCTCCTCCTCTTCCTCTTCCTCCTATTCTTCCTCCTCTTCTTCTTCCTCCTCCTCTTCCTCCTCTTCCTCTTCTTCTTATTGTTCTTCTTCTTCTTCCTCGGTTTCATACTACTCTCGAATAATTCGATCACAAAACAACCATTAAGTAACAACATTTCTGAAAATTTGCCAACAATATCATTGTCTAAGTTATTATCTTTCTTTTTCTCCAATGCACTAATGCAAGTTTCCACATCAAGCCCCTCTTTTCATTGGAGAAAGAAATTGTTGTAGGTACAACAATTTTTACTTCTCCATCGAACTAAGTTCATGAGTCCTTTTATGGTAAGGACCAATGGAGATCAATATTGGTGTACAAGCATCTGCATTTGATTTTCATAAAATTTGATATGAAGTTTAGTTGAAGAAAAACACTTTTAGGGTATGTTTGATACGACAAGAGATGATATTTTTCCTGAAAAATAAGTGAGTTTCTTTTTTATGAATTGAGCTACCTAGTGCCTTTTGATGGTGGAAAGTGGCAAATATAGATACTTGAAATAAACTAATTAACATTCAACTAGAAAACCCAATACAAAAGGGGGACATAGAATTAATGAAGAACTCATAATAAGATCATCAACACACATATAAAATACATGGAGGGAGTTGTGAGGAAATACTACAATTGAGATAATTACTAGTACTTCTAAAGAGGACCTGTGAAAGTTAAAACAGTTTGTATAGTTGTGAGTATTAGGAGTATAATGGCTGCCACAGTTGAAGTTCCTACCCAAGGACTGCTAAAATAATTGTGCACTAAACTTGCCTTCATTCTATTCCATGGTTTTTCACGATGTTCAATTGCTTTTTTGATTTCTTCTCTGTAATAGAAGTTGGGATACGTAGTGACCCCTTTTCCAATTTTGTTGAAGAGGCTAGCAACTTCTTTGTCCTCTCCTATCCAGTTCTCTATGATTCCTTTCTGGCAAAGCAAACTCACATCTTTGTCTGAGTCGAT
>JAJOOO010006483.1:0-18603 GCA_029582685.1 Solanum piurae | reverse complement strand
TAGACCTCTTTTATACTATATGTAAGTTAGAGCTCTATTAAAAATATGAATCAATAGTAAAAATCATGTTTTGGATAAAGTGAATTACAAGCCTGTTTAGATTGACTTATTTCATGTGTTTTTAAACAAAAAAAAAGGTTTATAAGTAGTTTTGTCAACTTGTTACTTATAGAATAATGTTAACAATTTATATAATAATTGCCTCAGCTAAAAGATTTTAGGCCTTTAATTAAAATTTCGCTTTAGGCCTCCAAGTACGTTGAGCCGCCCCTGCACTAACCATATGCTATTATGTATTATGAACATTCTGAAGTGAAGAAAACATTTAATTACATTTCATCCATGTGTTAAATTTGAAACGACAAAAGGATGCAAGTATGGAACCATAAAAAGCAAATATTTCACAGAATTAGTACAGATATTAACATTATGTATTTTTTTTCTTTTTTATGGAAACAGAAATTGAGCAATTTGGAGAATTTGGATCTATATAAGTGAAAGCTTTGGGTTAGCAAAACCCTTATTTTGGTGATATGCCAAACTTAAAGAAACTAATTTTAGAGAGGTGTTGGAAATTGGCATAATGTATTATAAGTGTATTAAAATGTATGACAGATGTATTATTTATTAATAAAATTTGTTTTATATGCGTTTTATAAATTGTTTTATCTAATATGTATTAAAATTGTATTACTAGTGTTCACGTAAAAAAAATGTCATTATTATAAATGATAAATATTTTCTTAATATAGCATATTATGTAAGTTAACACAAATGGCCGAGATATACCTTTTTGGTCTAACGGAAGTTAAATTTTTATTTTTTTTAAAAAAAATTGAATTTATTATTTTGATGGCGAACTTATTTCACTCGTTTTCTTGTAAAATTCATCATATGTTCCAAATTATTTTTTACAGACACAAATATCAACAATAACATGAGGTCTGAAGAGGATAAAGTGTATGTAGGCCTTATTACTACCTTGTAGAGGTAGATAAGTTGTTTCCGAAATACAATAAACAACATATGACAAGAACAACAAGGGTACAACTAATACTACAACATGCATTAATAAGCATACACTTCGGCAAGGCAAGACAAGCCTATATCCCTAATAACCTATTATTCACTTCTAGAATCATGTCCTCGGTAATGTAAAGTTGCATCATGTCATGTCTCTCCAATAGTTTTTCGATCTACCCAGTCTTCTCCGCATACACCCTTACATCCAGGCTCTCGTACATCTACTACACATGCCCAAATCATCTCAGTTTCTCTTCCCTCATCTTGACGGCCACTGAGATCACTCCCACTTTCTCCCAAATGCAAAAAAAATAGTTTTTTTAAAGAAAAAATTCTTTATTTCCATTCACTCTTTTTTTCTTTTTTATTCTTATATTTTACACTAATAATAAAAGAAAAAAAATATAAAAATAAGAAACTCAAATAATGATAAGTATATTTAAAACTCAAATTAAGCATTGAATCAAAGAAGTCAAAAAATATATATATACGTAAGAAAGATCAAATATACTCTTAACTTTGCTAAAATAATTATATATACCCTACACGAATCTTTAAAAAATAAAAAATAAAATTTAAAAATAAAAAATTAATATTTTCATTGGCATTAGTGGAAAATGGTATATGTGCGCCTTTTTATATAAGGGAAAAAGAACAAATATATCCCTGAACTATCGTATATGGTATGCAGATACTCTCCGTCATACTTTTGGGACATTGGTGCCCAGCCGTCCAAAAACTAGAGCGTATATGCCCTTCACTCTAACAGAAGACTAAGTAGGGACATGTGGCGCAATCTTATCCGTCGATCCGATGTCGGGTCGGTGGATAAGATTATACGTGTATGTCCATTAGTATAAAGGGTATATATGCTCTAATTTTTGGACGGCAGGGACATCAATGTCCCAAAAATATGACAAGGGTATCTGCATATCATTTACGATAGTTTGGGTATATTTGTTCTATTCCCTTTTTATAATGATGAAGAGTTAAAGATATCATACCCATTCTCTTTTTTTGGGCTTAAAAGTTTTTGGCCTTTAGCACTTAACAATCAGCTCTTAGAGTGTGGTTCTCTCTGCTTATACCTTTGATGTCTCAGGTTAAATGCAAAGATGATATGGAGAAGATTCAAAGATGGAGGGGTGCATTTGCGGAGGCAGGGAAAATAAAATGGTATCATTTACAAAATTTCAAGCAAGCCTTCTTTTTTTCCACGTTTATCTTTATCAAGAGGAAAAAAGAACAAACTTTTAGCTACTATTCCACACAATCATCATCTATGCTTTTACCGAAAATGGAACAAAGATTCTAGGAAAATAGAGACCTATAAGGTTGTTTGATGATGTAATTAGATTTTAGAATGTTATAATTCATAATAGTTGATTTAAACTACCTTTGTGACATTATTATGTGTTTGTTTTAGATATTAGTCTAAGACAAGTCTTTTCTTTTATTTACTCTGAGATTATTTTCACTGTAATGTAGGGATGAGGCAGAGTGCATCAAGACGCTAGTTGATAACATATTTCCTAAGTCGTTCCAAGTTATCTCTCCTTTACCGGAAAGCTTAGTGGGTATGAAATCTCAGGTTGAGAAAGTAACCTCATTATTAGATATGGAATCAAATGATGTTCGCTCTATTGGGATTTGGGGTATGAGCGGCATCGGCAAGACAGAAATTGCAAGTGTTCTGTATCAAAGATACCGTCATCTATTTGAAGCTGATTGTTTTCTTGGTGATGTTGGAACACTTCATCAGAAAAATGGATTAACATGGCTAGCACAGGTTGTCATTTGCAAGCTCTTGGGTGAAAAGATGACTCTGACTAGTGAACACGAAGGGGTGGTTATTTTAAAGAATATGCTTCGCTGGAAGAAAGTTCTGTTCATCATCGATGATGTAAACCATCAAGAACAGTTGGAATTCTTAGTTGGAGGGCCAGAGTGGTTTGGTATGGGTAGCAGAATTATTTTAACAGCAAGAGACAAGCACTTGTTAATCAATCATGTTGGGGATAACGTGTACAAAGTCCCACTATTATCCGAGGATGAAGCACTTGAATTGTTCAGTAGACGTGCTTTTAGAGAAAAATCACCAAAAGAAGATTTTATGGAACTTTCAAGACAAGTGGTGAAGCATGCTGGTGGACTCCCTTTAGCTCTTAAAGTTTTGGGTCGTTCTTTTTACAAACGAGACAAAGAGCAGTGGAGAGACATGATTGATCGGCTGAAGAGAATCCCGCACAATGACATTCTAGGAAAGCTTAGGCTTAGTTTTGATGGTCTGGACAAAGATGAGAAGGAATTATTTCTAGATATTGCATACTGTGGTGGTTATAATTTTTGTCTTTATGTGGAACTAGTACTAAGAGACGTGAGTCATGGTTTTCTACTGATAATGGATCACCTCATCGAAAAATCGCTGTTATCCATCGACCTGAATAATAGAATCGTGATGCATATTATGATAAGAGAAATGGGTGAAAATGTCATACGGGAAGAGTACACTAACAGCAGAATATGGCTTCTCAAGGAAGTTTCTGACCTTTTTAAAGGAAAGTTGGTAAGCAACATTTAATGTAATTAATAATTTCGTAAGTTCTTGGTTCTGTTAATTTTTTTGTCCCATTTTTATTTGTCAGCAATTAAATATATGCTTCATTTTATACAGATAACAGAAAAGGTGGAAAGCCTGTGTATCCCAAAAGATTACTATTTTGAAGATGATCTTGTCAATTATAGCAATATTTTCAGGAGGATGCAAAGCTTAAAAATACTCATAATTGGTGATGGAACTTTTAGCTCAAACTGCGCTATCACTTATCTTCCTTCAAGTCTGCAGTTTATTGATTGGCCGGGGCATCCTTCAGTTTCATTGCCAGAGAGCTTTGAACCATCACAACTCATTGTTCTTTGTTTACGCAAAAGTTGGCTTGTGGAACTTTGGCCAATATCAAAGGTATACTCTCTATATCTATCTCCAATACAACAAAATTGCAGTTTTTTTTTGGTTTTCTCGGTTTAATGCTCATGAATTAGTCACTCCAAGATTGAAAGGCTACACAAAATTAGTGCTTTGATATACACAATTAACATAAGTATTTTTAATTTAGTGAGCACTCGCTTGAATGTTGAAAACTTAAAACTTGCAAATCCAATGTACAGAGACATAAATCAAACGTAGCATCTCTCCCTCTCTCCAGCAGCTCATACTTCTTTCTTTTCCCAATTAAAATTCTCAAATTTTTTTTACGTGGAATTGAACTAGAACTACAAGTTTTTGTGCGGAATGTCCCTTCTTGTGGATCGTCTTTAAATATTGTCCTGGTGTTTTATTTTGTTGCAAAAATAGGCTCCGCTTGTTTATTATGCAAGACAATTGACATTTTGCCCTTCGATAAGCCCAATCCGGCAGTCCCTATGCTTTTCATGATACAAATTTATGTTTCTTTTCTGCTGTACTGTTGAATGTATCGTTGCTCAATTTGCTTCGTACATATCTGTACCAACTACAAATATTAGGCATTTGATCCATGTTGTTACAGCTTTTGGTATATTTTTCCAATATTAAACAGGTTTTATTTTCGTTACTAAATTAAAAGAGAAGAAATATATATTTTGATGTTTAAGACAATTATGTATCTCAAAAGTTCTTTTCCACATTACCTTCAACCTTCAATGATCATAACAAACCTTCTGTTACAAATACTACTTAAGCTAACTGATTTTTCGTTTTCTTGAAAAATGAAAACAGAAATTGAGCAACTTGGGGACAGCTGTGAGTTAACAAAAACCTCTAATTTTTGTGATATGCCAATCTTGGAGACACTAGATTTAGAGGGGTGTGTGAATTTGGAAGAGGTCCATTCCTCTGTTGGACATTGCAGAATGCTTACTTATTTGAGTTTGTATAAATGTCGCAAACTTAAGAAGCGGAATCTCTTGAGACTCTCAATCTCGTTGAATGCACAAGCTTACAAGAATTTCCAGAAATCTGTGGAGATATGCCGCGCTTATCAATACTCTATGTTGGATCCCCGTTTTTCAACAGCCTTGGAATTGACTAATTGTGAATTTCTTGAAAGTATTCAAAATCTTAAAACTCTCTCTATTTCAGGTTGCAATAAACTTGCATCCTGAAAATATACCTGGAAAATATACCGATGTTCTGGATTGGTAAAGCACCCCATATCTCCAAAGAAGCTCTGTTGGTTAGAGATAGATAGATGTATTAAGATAATAATCAAAAGTCAAATATCTATGAGATTTAACTATTTTGAGTATAAGGATGATTTTGTTGTGACATAAAAGTCTTCACACAAGTCTCTACGAAGCAAATAAATGTAAAAGTGACGTCTAATCTAGGCAAGACCTTGGTCATTTTCACCTTCTCCGTTAACATTTTCCTATAGAAAAAATGCTAGCACGATTCCTTTCTAAATCCAATATATTGTTCACATTGCTAATAACCTCTTAAATGATTTAAATTCAGTGAAACTTTATGTCAATCTAAACACGATGATATGAGATATCATTATTATTTTAATATAACCAATTATCGAGGCGATTACTTTCAAATTTCAGACCATTTCATTTTACAGAATTTTTGCAAAAAATTCAAAATATAAAGCGAAAATTTCAGTTTATTCAAATTTGGAGCCAAAAATCTGTAATTTCAAATCCAACTGAGATGACAACTAAAAATTTTCCCGGCTTAAGAGCCAAGTGGTCCATAGCCAAATATTTTCTAAAAAAAAATATTATTTATTTATTTACAAATAGTAGATTATTCTTCTTCTTTTTTATGACAAAATAGTAGATTATTCTTTTTTATTGAGTATCCCAAAAAAGTACACAAAATACCTCCTAATAAAAAATAATAATATAAAATCAAGATGCAAATAACTTTGTATTCTTCCTTTGTTTTGGTTAGTTGTTATGTTTTTGTTCGTCTTCTCAAACATAATTTGTGCACTTAAAAAGTCAATTTATTCTTCAATTTATTTTTATTTGTTCATTACGCTAAAAATATATTATATTTTTACTTGTCATGTTTAACATAGCAAATTAAAAATACTACTCTTTTTAGAGAAAATGATCTGATATATTCTTTGACTTTACGATTTAGAGCTGATATACTTCGTTACAAACTGATTCATATATTTCTTTTTTTTTATGTATCAGCATTAATTTTTGTTTCCCAAATTATTTCTCGATATTTAAAACTAAATATTACTACTAATTGTTATAAATATTATAATCACATTATTTTTTTTAAAACGTGTAAAATTCAAGACGGACAAAAATAAATAAATATAAAAAGTTATAGTTATCCTTTAGGTGAAAAGTACCAACACTACACATAAATTGTGTCACCCACTAGGCACATGTAACAAGGAGAGCAACCTCACATAACTAGAATTAATTCTTGTTTTGTTGGGTGCTTTTTTCTTGTGACATGTGCACAATGGGTGACAAAAAAGTTATGAATTCAACTGAATTTAATAATTTTAAATTAACTAATATACTTATATTATAAATATAAATAATTTATTAAAAATTATAAATAAATTTATAATAAATTAAAATATGTAGTTAAGTAAATATGGCAGTTGAGAAGGATTGTGTTTTTTTTAGGAGATACGATAGTGTTTGATATTCATATTGAAATCTAATTCAACTCAACAATAAAAAAAAGGTAATTTCTTTTATCATTTTGAGTAAACTTTTAATTTTATACAAGCGAAAAATATAAACAAAAAATATACTCCTATGATACATACAAAAAAAATATCTCCTAATTAAAAGTTAAAACTTATAGACATTCTTTTCCCCTTTAAAAAAAGACTCAACCCTTTACTTTTAATCGAAGGATCAATTACTATTTCCGCTCCATTTTAAATATCGTTCAATATTTAATTTTTGATATACCCTTTAATTTTTTTTATTTAATTGCATTAATAACTAATATTTTCTCCGCTCCAATTCAAGTATCTTAGTTACTATTCAAACAATTAAAGAATATTTTCTTTAATCATAATTTTATAAAAATACTTTCTAAATATTTCAAATTATTAATTATTGTGACTTATAATACCTTATACTATACGGTTTCTAAATGTATACATTTTATTACAAAAATTGTCCAAATTCATAATATTAATCAATTTGACTCTCGTATAACCGAATCAAGATAATCTTTCTTAAGCATAAGGAAAAATTAAATTTCATCTATTTTTTTAATTATAAGAGCACGAATACATTTGATTTTTTTCTTTTAAATAAAATAAATAATATTTCTTTATTTCCTAATTCGATGCTTAAATTCGAAAAAAGTACATTTAAAAATAGATTTTTTTTTTAATAATACAATAAAGATAAAAAGATTCCTTTATTTTCTCTTTCAGACAAATCCTCTGTCTTCTTCATTTCTATGGAGAAATTTCAATATTTCTCTGCAAAACCCTAAATTTTCTCAATTTTTTCTTCTTATATGAGCTAATTTGTGTTAAAAATCTATAAATTCTTCTTGAGTTTTCTTGTTTTTCTATGGAAATGGGTTCTGTTGTTGGATTAGAAGACGTAAGTTTCCCTACTGGACCGAAAACTCCAACACCCACCATGATTTTCCCTAAAATTGAGCCGAAACTTGAACCCCTTGATGAATTTACCCCTCAATCGATAAACCCCAATTCGAATTTCAGTTACAATTCAGGTTTCAGAAATAATACTCCGCAGCAGCAGCAGAATGCTACTAGTTCTCAAATTCCAAGCTCAATTGAGGCAGGTGTTCATTCGGAGTATAATCGGATATCTGAGCTGTTTCAAACGGCTTTTGCTCAGAGTTTACAGAGAGATGGAGATGTTGAAGCTAATGAGGATTTGGGTTGTCGAGCGATTGTTCCTGTCAGCAATGATTCACAGGTACTAGGGGTAGTTTAATTTAGCTTGTAATAGAGATTATAAATCAAATCTTGAAGAAGTTTGGGTTAAAATGGAATAAAATGAATATTTTTTTTGTTGGTTTGGTTTGAGTTGATTTGGGGTTGTGATGATTTTGTAGATGAATTTGATGTAATGCTTACTGACCCAAGTAGTTTTTTTTGTGAATTGGATCGACCCTTTTTGATTTGTTAACTTAATCTCAGGTTTCTGATATTGTTATTACAAGAAGGAAGTATGAGAAGAGGTCATCGGAGTTGGTTAGGGTGACAGATCTTAAACCGGAGGATGAACGATATTTCCGTGACCTAATTCGAAAGACACGAATGCTTTATGATTCTCTACGGATTTTTGTAAATTTAGAGGATGAAAGCAACCAACATTTGGGTTCTGGCAGACAGACTAGAGCAAGGGGGGACTTGAAGGCATCACAAATGATGAGGGAGCATGGACTTTGGTTGAATCGTGATAAGCGTACTGTTGGTCCGATTCCAGGAGTGCTTGTTGGTGATTTGTTCTTATATAGAATGGAGCTTTGTGTGGTAGGATTACATGGGACGCCTCAAGCTGGGATTGATTATCTTCCTGCAAACCAGAGCTCAAATGGGGAGCCAATTGCCACAAGTGTAATTGCTTCAGGGGGGTATGAGGATGATGAAGATGCTGGGGATGTGATTATATATACAGGGCAAGGTGGACAGGATAAGAACTCACGGCAAGTTGTGCATCAAAAGTTGGAGGGTGGGAATTTGGCATTGGAGAGGAGCATGTACTATGGAGTTGAGGTGAGGGTAATTCGTGGTTTTAAATATGTTGGTAGTTCTAGTGGTAAAGTGTACGTGTATGATGGATTGTATAGAATCACGGAATCTTGGTTTGATGTGGGTAAGTCTGGATTTGGAGTGTACAAATATAAGCTTGTTAGGATTGAGAATCAGCCAGACATGGGAAGTGCTGTACTTAGATTTGCAGAGAGTCTTAGGACCAGGCCACTAGAGGTAAGGCCAATGGGATACATTTCTCTTGATATATCAAGGAAAAAGGAAAATGTGCCTGTATTTTTATTCAATGATATTGATAATGAACGTGATCCAGCTTGTTATGACTATCTGTTGAAGACTGTATTTCCTCCATATGTCTATCAGCATGTGGGAAATGGTTCAGGTTGTGAGTGCACTGATGGGTGTGGGAATGGGACTAATTGCTTTTGCGCGATGAAAAATGGTGGACAGTTTGCATATGATACGAATGGGATCTTGTTGAGAGGAAAACCAGTCATTTTTGAATGTGGACCACATTGTTCATGTCCTCCAACTTGTTGGAATCGAGTTAGCCAGAAAGGTGTGAGGAACAGGTTTGAAGTATTTCGTTCTAGGGAGACTGGTTGGGGAGTTAGGTCGTTGGACCTCCTCCTAGCAGGGTCTTTTATTTGTGAATATACTGGTGTTGTTCTCACACAAGAGCAAGCTCAAATATTTACAATGAATGGTGATAGTTTAATCTATCCAAGTCATTTTGCTGAGAGATGGGTGGAATGGGGAGATTTGTCCCGAATAGATTCTAATTATGTCCGACCGGCATACCCCTCTATTCCTCCTTTGGATTTTGCAATGGATGTTTCTAGAATGAGGAATTTAGCCTGTTACATGAGTCACAGTTCAAGCCCCAATGTTCTAGTACTGCCTGTGCTGTATGATCATAATAGTGTATCTTTCCCTCACCTCATGCTCTTTGCAATGGAGAATATCCCTCCCCTAAGGGAACTCAGCATTGATTATGGAATGGCTGATGACTGCACAGGGAAGCTTGCCATCTGCAATTGACTAAATCATGGGAACTGTTACAGTTTTGAGAGTGATGCAGCATAGCTATTTTCGGCACATCATGTACTAAGGTAAGCAGCCATAATAGTTCATAAATCATTTAGAGTTTGGAACTATGACAGTCATCATAACATTTTCTTGAATGCTGCTTTTGCAATTAGATTCTGTAATTGATCGTCTTTGTACTGTAGCTGCATGTGATCTTTGTTCTTTGTATCTGTCTTGCATAAGCTGGTTGAAGTCCTTTGTGCTTTGAATTCCCAGAGTGATTCTGTTCATGTCTGGCAGTCTTAATTTCGTCTAGCTCTGAGAGCCTCTGACAACCTCTTTGGCATGTCACTGTCCTTTCTTTACAATTGTAGAATCAACACAAGTTATTTAAATATGCATACGATAGATTAGTCGTAAAGGCATTTCAAATGCATTTGAGAGTATTTTCCGTTTTGAATAATCTTGAATCAGACGTCCTGTAATTATTCAGAGCTAGGTTACAGCTATATTGGCTCTACTTTTTTCTAATTGTGCATTTTGTTCTTTGCTTTCTATGACTAAGGAGCTTCCAATTTTACTGGATAAAAAAAAGAGGCTTCCAATTTAGCCATGAAGCCGTGAAGAATTATACACACTAGAAGTGT
Source organism: Solanum piurae (assembly GCA_029582685.1). Taxonomy (NCBI): domain Eukaryota; kingdom Viridiplantae; phylum Streptophyta; class Magnoliopsida; order Solanales; family Solanaceae; genus Solanum; species Solanum piurae. The sequence goes on along the minus strand of JAJOOO010006483.1, from coordinate 8,177 downwards.
TGAAATTTGAAATATGAATTGCCCTAAACTGCACTAAAGAAAGTATATCCTATGCCATCTTGATTAGTTTCTTTCTGCTTTAGTACGAAATAGCATTATCTGTCCCTTATTTAGGAGTACTTGCATACTTTGAATACTAGTAATGTTCTCATCTTAGGAGTGCTCAAGTTTTTCAGTTGAAGTACCTTGACAGATTGCGAATCATCTCTGGTAGTATCTTAAAGACAATCAAGACACTAATCAGTAAAACGTCATTTACTCACCTTTTAATGAAGATGGTGGCTCTTCCACTTTATGTGCTACTCGCCTTTTCTGATAAGGAATAGTAATATGCCCACCTTGCTTATGTATGCTGCCTTGATGATTATTGATCTTGTTTAATGCTAATTGTCCTATACATTGTTCTGTTCTTTTTGTGTGTGGATTTCATTCACTTGCATATGTGGTGAGAGGCCCTATTATAATATACTTTATTTGAGTAAACTGAACTTCATAGAAGTTCCGGGAAAAGGACTTGGAATGTTGTAACCTCCTTTTTACATGTTCTATATCCTTGTTTTGCACATCAGTATCTCGAATTCTCGATGCTTATACCTTTGTGATGTTGGAGAGAACCTAGCATGAAATTTTGTAAGCTTTTGACTTGTGGTAGTCACTAACAACTATAGTAGCTAAACGTTCAGCCGACGTTGAATTATTTCTTGTGCAGATGAAGGGCGGTTGTTGGTGAACGTTTTCCCTATTTCTTTGCTCGAGAATACTCACAATCTTGATGATAGAATCTAGTCCACAAACCTAGATTTCAAGGTGTGTTCAATGACTACCTGAGAAGATAGAAGAAAGTTTCTTGCAACAACTAACTTGGAAGTAATATTCTTCCCCCATTATAAGAACTCATGTTATAGCATTAGCTGCTACTTGTTTGTGACTTCCATTCTCAAAAGACAAAAAGAAACCTATTAGCTAGTAAATGTGAAGATTGAACTTCATATGATCATGTATAGAAATTTGTATCAATCCTTTGTCATGGATAGTTGTAATCGAGATTAATGCCTTTTTGGATGAGTACTTGCTACCAGCTTTGTACTGTCTTTCAAATTTTTGATTAATATTGTTATCTAATGCATTGGATGTCATCAAAGGCAGCTCCCTCCCCCCACACACAAATTCAGAAATGAAGTCGTAAACAAAGGGCTTGGAGCCTTAGGCTTGTCAAGAGAGCAATTGTCTGTGATTCCGCGGCTTGCTTAGGTTAGGAGAATTCCTTTTTGATTTTTGTTTTACTGTTAAGAGAAGGATCATAAGCCCTAGTCCTAAGCTAAACAACATATTCATCTGCATCTGAAAGGGACGAAGTGACTCGACTGAAAGGAGAGGGAAGATGCACAAAAAAGAAACAAATTCCAGCAAGAGGCAAGATTAAACGAAGAACCAAAAGCAATGTGAAGGAGATGCATACATAATACATAAAAGAGACAACCAGATCTGATGAAACAAAATACCTAAGTAGAATATAAAAAAATATGTATCTATTTGTTACTATTCTCTTCGTTTAAAAAAGAAATGGAGGGAGTATTATTTAAAATTTTCTAAATAGTTTGTGCTAATTTCTTACTAATTAGAGAAATTACTCGCACTTTCGCATGATCATATAAAAAATCAAAATACAATTAACTACCTAATATTTTAACTCGCACTTTCGCATGATCATATAAAAAATCAAAATACAATTAACTACCTAATATTTTAATTTTGATTAAATAAACAGTCAATTGTTATATTATATTCGAAGTAATAGTGCGAGTAAAAGTTTAGCACAAATTCAGAAATTTACAAAGATAGATTTGAGGAATTAAAGCAATATAGTAGTATATGTTTTTGAAATTTTATTATTGATGTAGCTATAATTAAAAATTATACACAATTAAATTTATAGCTACTTTTTATTTCTTAATTTGTCTAATTCACTTCATTTTGAATCAACCATGTTTTAATATTTACTATTGGCTTCGTAATATTGTCTTCAATTCTTTGAGATGTATTACTAAAGGGAAAAGGGTCTGAAAAATACTCCAATTTTGACCGAAATTGTTGTTACGATACCAAACTTTATGGAGGACCTTTTACCCATATACTATTAAATAGTGTATTTTAAAGGTATATATGTGTCCACGTGGACACATTACTATTTAAAATGATGCAATAATATTTATGATGTCCACGTGGACACATAAATACCTTTAAAATACACTATTAAATAGTGCAGGGGGTAAAAGGTCCTTTCCAAAGTTCGATATTGTTACAACAATTTCGGTCAAAGTTCGGATATATTTTAGACATTTTTCCCTTTATTAAACATTTCAAACTCATACTAATTAAATTATTAAAAAATATTGATTTAACTTTGAATGTCTTATGATCATTATTGATTTTTGTAGTTAAAAATATTACGAAATATTAAATATATAAAAAAAAATGATACTCTAATTGACATATTCAATGAGTGAAGTGTTAATTTTATTTTAAACACTTTTAGGATAATTTTGATAGTTTATAACAATTGATTCTATTGATTTTAAAAAAAAATTATAATCAATAAAAGAGATTTAAATATTTGTGTTGTTATGTAACATACAATAATTTATATATGCTTATTTTTTTGTTACAAAATATTACCAGAAATACTATACTGTCAATTGAAAAAGAAAAATTAATTATTAAATTATAATCAATTACAATAATTTGTATCAATCATGTGCCATGGATAGTTGTAATCGAGATCAAATGCCTTTTGTCCTTCTTCGAGTTAACAGCGGAGATGGTGTCAAATTTGAAATGCATGGTTTTGCAAGGATTGAAGAGACAACTAAATTTGAGGATTCTATATTCAATCCCCCCTTCTGAATATGGCAATGCAAGAGATAGATCGTCTCGTGGCTATTGAGAACGAATTAAATTAGCACAAAGGATGAGTACTTGGTACTAGCTTTTTACTGTCAAGATGTTGTCAAGTGTCAACTTTCAATTTTTTTATTAAACAAGAAACAAATTGTTATCTGAAGAATTGGATATAATATTGGTATGTAGTTACCATGAGAAGTAGAATTTAATCATTGGAGTGATGTTAAACTCTTTATATCTGTAAACTTGTTGCTAATGTATACAACTTGTCTTTAACCTGAATGTTTTTTTTCGTAGACGAACAACATATCTAGTATAATTTCACATGTGAGGCCTGGGAAGGGTAGAGTGTGCACAAATCTTACCTTGTGTGGGTAGTTTTGATAGACCATCGGCGAGGTGATTGTCCAAATGTAATAACAACAACATACTCGGTAGAATTCATAAGTGAGATTTAGGAGGGTAGGATGTACACAGATCTTACCCTTATCTCGTGGAGGTGCAAAACTTGTTTCCGTAAGACCCTAAACTCAAGTAACACATCAAACCAGTTTGAAAAAGAAAAATACAAATTAAAGAAGATATAACAAATAATAGAAAAAAACATTTCATAGCAATCAAAAGACAGAGAGCAGTAACAATAGCCAAAGCACAAGAAACAACTAGTAATAATATAAATCGTAGGACAAGAAACTACAAAAATAATATTACTAATACATATATGAACGGATAAATAAATACGACACACCAAACTATTCCCAAGCATATTCGGCAAGAAAGTGAGACAACACTTGATTATCTACTAATCTTCCACTCTAATCTACGATCTTCATATACTTCTATCTACGATCATGCCCAGAGTAAACGGTTGAAATAACATCACAAAAATTCTTTTATTATGCAAAAATTAAGGGAAAATACATAAAATCCCCCCTGAACTTGGCAACGAAACTTAGTTTAGTACTTTAACTTTACGGGTAATTATTTACCCCCTTTATCTCTTTTCAAGTGAATTTAAATGCACCCAAACAGCTGACGTGGCAAGTCAAAAAATTTATTGCGCGTAAATAGCAAAAATTAAAGAGAAAAAGAATAAGTGGGCCCCATTTTTTTCTTTTTAGCCAATAATCTTTTTTTCCTTCATCTTCCTCACACCCCACCACCCCTCTAGACCTCAACCACCACCCCACCTCTTTAATTTCTCCTTCTTCGAAACCCCCATTTCGACCCTATTTCTCCTCTTAGAAGCCTCACCCTCTTTCTTTCTCTTCGGATCTGCCGCCTCAACCACCATTGCATCGCCCTTTTCTTCTGCTTCTTCTTTTTCGTTGAACTTTCCATATTCTTTCTCTTTCTTTGGAATGCCCACACTGCACCTCCATTTTCTTTTGATCCGTAAAAGTGTGATGAATAGGAAAAAATTAGAAAAGTCAACAATTGTTCTTGCTTCAAAATTATTGTTTATGATAGTGTTTGAATGTGATGAACTTGAAGCTCTTTTTAATGAAAAATCTATTATTTCTTCATTTCAAATTAAACTTTCAGTCATTATTTAATCGATCTTTCAATTGTGGTCGAATTTGTTCAATTGCAATCGTGACTGAGTTGAGGAACATGGATCTCAATGTTTGAATTTTTTTTACTTTCTAAAATTGTGAATAAATAAAAAGAAACAAAAAAAATAATTAAAAAATCAAAATTTAAATAATGTTCTACGTGGCACTGATGTGGCAATGATGTGGCGGTGACATATCAATGACATGGCGCGTGTAGAATGCACTTGCCATTGTGAGACTGGTATTATAATTTTAGGGTGATATTAAAATCACTTGAGAAGAGTTTAGGGGGTAAATAATTACCCGTAAAGTTAAAGTGTTAAAGTAAGTTTTACTGCCAAGTTCAGGGGGGATTTTATGTATTTTCCCAAAAATTAATAAGGAAAATGTACAAAAACTCTAATCTACGATCTTCATATCCTTCTATCTACGATCATGCCCGGAGTAAACGGTCGAAATAACATCACAAAAATTCTTTTAATATGCAAAAATTAATAAGAAAAATGTACAAAAACTAACACGTGGCGTGGTCGGCAGGATTCGAACCTGCGCGGGCAAAGCCCACATGATTTCTAGTCATGCCCGATAACCACTCCGGCACGACCACTTCATGTTATGGTATTTTCTAAATTAATTATATATAAATAATATTTGGTATATTTATTTATTAATTTCATAATGAAGCTAAGTTTAATGTTACAAACTTTTGCATTGTTAAAATTCTATAACTCATTAGATGAAGTTGTAGATTGAATGCTACATGAAAAATATAAGTCAAATATCAAAATGACAACACTCAAAAGTAGAAGATCATAACATGGGTGATTCGACAAATGTAGATTCATATGACCGTTAATTATAAGTCTTATCAAGAGTTACACGTTGTCAAAAAAATCTTCGTTTGTTATTTTTGGGACTTAAAGTTCACAAACCTAGTTATGTGAGTTCTTAGAAACACAACAACATATTTGTCGACGTAGAGTGATGCATCTGTAGTCTTATCTCTAGCTACCTTGTGAAGGTAGAGAAATTGTTTCGATATATCAAAACAGTACAAAAAGAAAATACAATAATAATAAAAAAATATTCTCAAAATAATGAAGAAAAGAACCATAACAGTACAATATATAAGGATCGAGCAAGCATATGTATCAATTATATAATGGGTTTTAAGAACTAGCTAGCTTGAATGAGGCTTACATTAGACAAAAAATAATAATTGCAAGAACAAAAATTGGAACTATAAAAAAGTACTCCCCAAAATGTGTACTCTTTGCTTCTCTACTTGTACTATTTCTCTATATATAGTTTTTCCAAGCTGTGGTCTCATTTGATCATTTGCTAATTAAGTGAACTAGATCAATTTTCTTTTGTGTTTCTCCATGTTCTACATACCAAGTCCTTTGGCCTCAGTAGTCCTCATGATTCTTAGCCTTTTCACATTGCTCAAAAACATCCTACAAGACAATGCAAACAAACATGTAAGCGAAGACAAATTCAGAATTTAAAATTTATGAATTCTTATAACGATAATGACTTATAGACAAGATTGTTTATTTTCTTATAATTGTGATGTCTAGGCTAACTTGCATGTACTTTGATTAATTCCACGAAATACTTATGTCACCAGCTTGTGCAAGCAACAAATATCATGTAACTTTGTTGTATATATGTCAAGATTTGAACTAACTATAGAAACAATAAGTTGAAAGAAATATTTCTTACCCCCATGGAACATCTCCAACAAGCATCCAATCTCCATCTTTATCCTCATATGTGAGGACAAACTCTGATGATCCATCCAAGAGCTTACATGACTTTGTTACTTGTTCCTTTTCTCCACCTATTTCAAATAAGCACAAATTTAATTAAGTATCATATACTATCACTAACAAGAAAAATCACACTAACATGTACTATCTAGGGTAAAGAGAGGTTTCCTCTTAGTTAAATGAGTTTATAATTAATCAGAATCACAAACGGAAATTAGACGTTGGGTGGAAAATCAAGTGTCTGATATCCATATTATAGCCAAGTTATTAGTCAGTAATTGTATTCAATCTCTGAACTATATTACTTGGGCTCTTTTAAAATATTGTCACACTTATGCCTGATCCTCCAAAAATGCAGTACTTTTTGAAGAATCAGACATGCACCTATTGTCATTTTGAAAAGTCCGAGAAACATAACTTTTGAGAACTAACACCATAAGATCATTTCAAAGACAATTTAGTAACTATGATATATATCTCAACTTACAATTAGTAGTTTTGGTTGATTTGAAGAACATTTCCTCCAAGATTTTGGCTAAAGTTTCATAGCAAATGTGAGAACTCAAATTCACTTTTCTTCCAATTGGCAATCCATCCATATTCACTTTTACAAAATCTACATCATTATTTTTGGTATTATTTCCATGATTAATTTTCTTGTTTGAACCCTCAATTTCTTTGTTCCCATTTTCTTGTTGATGATCAGCATTTGTAATCTTTGATTGATTAAAACTATTCATCCTGTAAGTCCTTATTGGTGGCCATCCCACAACCTGACTGCTTCAAAAAAATACAATTATAGGTTAGAAATAACTAAGGTTAATACCTAAAGAAAAATATTATATGAACATAGTAATGTGCATGAACCTATTAATTAAATGATTTTATTAATTAAAGAGAATTAAAGTAAAGAGATAATCACTTTTTTTGTATAATTATTTGGTATCAAACCACACAGGCCTAAAAAAGAAATTACTCCCTATCTAGAGTTTTTTGTTCCCAAACAACAACAATAATAACAACATATTTGGTATAATCTTACTGGTTGAAGTCTAAGAAAGATAAAGTATCTATAGACCTTATACCCTCCAAGACTCCTACCTCTTGGAGGTAGAGGGACTATTTTCAAAAGATCCCGATTCAAGTAATGCATATCAAAATACATACATAGATTAAAAAAAAGACATAACATATAATAGAGGAAGCATTCAAGGAAAAGAAACAATAACAACAACCAAATAGAGTAATGTGATAATCAAAACACTGAAAAAATATTCAATATATAGTATAATAAATTTCGAATTTAACTCTTTATTTATGCCAGTTTTCTCACCATACACAAAACTGATAATTTTTCATTAAGAATCACATTCATCAAAGCCACACCTTAGGAAAAAACTTCTAAAATAATCACCAATTTACCAAAAAAAAAACTTAATTATACATCATATCCTTTCATTTCATGATCATAAACCTTTTTCATAAAACAAATGAAAAATTATTATGGCGAACTGATATTTGATTTTTATCCTTCGTCTTTAACTATATATTGCTCCTAACAATAGAACTTATGTCTAGTCACGACATAAGCTCTATAAGGCTACAAGACATAACTTCTGAAATATTATGATACGAAAACATAAACTTATGTCCAACGAAAAAGTTATTTACCTGGCACTTGTAGAAGCAGATCCAATATTCTCATCAGTACAAATATTATTAAATCTCCTTGTAATAAATCCATTAGGAAAATCTTTAGCAGTCAAAATTCTACCATACTCACACCATTTTGTTGATGATTTGTTAGCCTTTGTAACACTTGGGCCTAGGCCCAAGCCCAACTCAAGCCCAGTTTCATCACTGTAAGATGAATTACTCTCTGAACACATTTTCCAATTTTTGACAAACTACAAATATTGAAGTTCAAGAAATGAATGAGAATGAAGTG
>JAJOOO010006482.1:0-29735 GCA_029582685.1 Solanum piurae | reverse complement strand
CCCCCCCCCCCGCCCCAAAAAAAATTTAAGTTTGTTTTTAAAAAATATTTTCAACTTCAAAGTTTTATTTTTTTCACCCCTACCCTCGACCACTCCCCAACGTTTGTTTTTAGAAAATATTTTCAACTTTAAATTTTTATTTTTGTCACCAATAAAAAATTGATCCCCCCCTCCCGGTTAGCCCACCCACCAGCCCTCCACCCCCACTCCCACCCCCAAAACAAATTTAAGTTTGTTTTCCAAATATATTTTCAATTTCAAAATTTATTTTCTACACTCTAGTAAAAATAAAACATATTTTCTCAAGAACATTTTTCTTTCATAAATCAAATACTAAAAAATCTTTTCTACTCACCAACCAAACATGAGAAAATAAGTCAAAAATCTACTTGTTTTCCAAGAAAACATTTTCCAGGAAAACATTTTGTCACGGCCCAAGCCTACACCTCGGACGTGGCTGGCACTTGAGAATCATTGTTTACCCCAAGCGAACCCTTAGCCTGACATACTTACTCAGCGGAAGACTCTAAGCATTATTACAATGATCAAATGCACTTACTCAAATGTTTAATAAAATAACTTAGAATGTTTAAAAGTCAACATTCAACTTGGCCAAAATGACAACTCAAGTCTTAACATATGAAATGATAATGTAAAGACAACTGAACTACTTACTGTTTATGAAGCCTCTAAAATAAAGAGGAATGTCAGGACAGGACCTCCGATCATTCTAACAACTAAAAAGCTTAAACAATTATGAAAAGGACCCTCCAAAAAATAAGGAGGCACACCAACTGACTACGAGTGCTCAACCTGATCAACGAGGCACTGGATGATGATCCTGGTTACTTGTGTATGCATCATAAGACGATGCAGGCCAACTGGCATCAGTACATTGAATGTACGAGTATGCGAGTTGGAATGCTAAACACAACATAGGCTTGAAAAGAATCTGAAAGAAACACTTACCTTGGCTTTATTCAACTTCTGAATAACTTAACTCAATATAAAGCAATAAACATATGCAATATATAGAAAGCTTGTAAAACAGTGGAAAACAACTTAGTTTGCTAAAGAAAATCCAATAACAAACTCAACTTTTCTCATATAATAAAGTAATATAGTTTCTATGGGAGTTTCTCTAACCGACAACAACCACTATGAGCCTAAGTGGTGATACAACGTCTTGCCCACACTGCCATAAATGTCCTATACTTTGTCGTCAGATAGAACGCCTTAACTAAGTGGATCCACTAATCTATGCTAAAAGCATCTTAAAGAGTCATCTAAGAAGTATGATCTTTTACTACCCATGACGGCTACGTGGTTTATGGCAACTTGAGTTAATATGAACTCGCATCCCCATATTGGTGCTCAATACTACTCCAAAAATATACTTAGCTCATAAGTTTTTAAAACAAACTTCTTTCTTTGGTTTGAGATAATTCCTCAAAACTTAGCTTAAAAGCTCTCTTGGAATCGATGTTCCCTTTCTTGTTCAAATGTAAAAATATTTTTAACTCTTGGGAATACTTAGTTCCCTTATAACTTTTGGAGAAATGAACTCAACTCTTTACTCTTTTCTTAACTTAAAACTTAAGTCTTAGAACAAAGTTAAAACGTTTGTGAAAGACTTTTGAAAAACTTTAATGAACTTCTCTTGACTTGCTTCTTAACTTCTAAACTTGACTCTTAACTTTCCTTGAATTGAAATATGGATTCAAGGATGGTGATTTGTGATAGGAAAGATCTCATGATGTTTCGGAGTGTTTTTAGATAGCTAAACATGAGAAAAGCTAAAAAAATTTATGTATGAGGGCAGGTCCGCGACACGGATATATATTTAAATTTTGGTCACGAAAATACTTTTTGAGGAAGAACTATACGTGACCGCTCCGTTCCGCGAAGGAAATTTTCCCAAATTTAGGGAGCAGGTCCGCGACGCAGAGCCAGTGCCCAAATTTGCCCGACTAATTTTTTTCTTCATTTTCCAGCCCCAATTTGCACAAACTCGGTTCTTTTTCCCAAATTCGTTTTAGATACAGATACCCAACAAATTTACCTAAGAACCTAACTCCAACCAACTCAATAATTTGACGTAATGATCTCATAAACTTCTCTAACTCAACCCAACTCAAGAACCACATAAAATTCAAGAATACATATCAAGAACATCAACTTTCAAACTCTTTTAGGATGAATTCACGTTGAAATAACATGTTTGACATGTGGTTGAACGAACCCAACATTATGAAAGCCTCACATATCTCGTAGGATTGAATCATTGGCGAAATCCACAGGTAAATCTCCAAGAAATCCATGAATCCTTGCTTCTTCTCCTCCTTTCTCTTCTTCTTTTCTCTTTTCTAAAACCCTAACTCAATATCATAAAAGCGTAAACTGACCAAGTTCAGTTTAGACCTCTAAGTAATTACCAAAAACGAATTAAAATAAAAGGGTAAGGAAAAGACCAAACAACCTTTCTAAAATCTGGATTGGACATTTCTTATTCAAACAACCCAACTTCGAATGGGATTATCTCGCTCATACAAACTCTGAATCGCAAAAACTCAGCAGCGTTGGAAAGATTATTCCAAGATATTTCCTACGATATCTGGAAACACATCTAACTCATCCTGAGCTAGAAGTTATGGTCGTTTGAAGTTGACCAAAACTCAACTTTAACACACTTTACAATTTCCAGATTTTCTTTATACTTTCCAAAAATGACTATTTTCTATTTTAAATTCCTTTTCAGTTCTTTCTAGTTACGGGGTGTTACAATATATCCCCCTTGGGAACATTCATCCTCGAATGAACTTACTCTTAGTAGGCTAAGGGTGTAACATCTAACATTCAGCTCAAACACCCAACAACCAATCTCATAAGTTAAAGAGTACTAAGAAGAGAATTAGTACCTTGTTCTGGAATTTCTCTGGATTCGAAGAGATGTGGATATCCCTTCTTCATATCCTCCTCCTCTTCCCAAGTAGCTTCCTCAACAAATTGATTCCTCCAAAGGACTTTGACTGATGCTACCTCTTTTGTTCTCAACTTGCGAACTTGGCGATCTAGAATCTGAACATGAATCTCCTCATGAGATAAGCTATCCTTGATCCCAATATCTTGTATTGGTATGATCAATGAAGGATCACCCATGCACTTCTTCAACATGGAGACATGAAATACCGGATGAACTGCTTCTAACTCTTGTGCTAGCTCTAACTCATAAGCTACACTACCTACCCTTTTCGATATTCTGTAAGGGCCAATATACCGGGGACTAAGTTTCCCCTTCTTACCAAATCTCATAACACCCTTCATAGGTGAAACTTTCAAGTAGACCCAATCATCAACTTCGAACTCTAACTCCCTTCTCCTAACATCAGTGTAGGATTTCTGACGACTCTACGTTGTTTCCAACCTCTCTTGAATCTCTTTCACTTTTTGCATAGCTTGATAAACCAAGTCTGCTCCTATCAACCCAACTTCACCAACTTCAAACCATCCAATAGGATATCTGCATCTTCTCCTATAAAGATCCTCATAAGGAGCCATCTAGAAGTTGGAGTGGTAACTATTGTTGTAAGCAAATTCGATAAAAGGTAGGTGATCATTCCAATTGCCTTTGAAATCAATCACACAAGTACTCAACATATCCTCCAAGGTATAAATAGTGTGATCTGTTTGCCCTTCTGTCTGAGGATGAAAGGCGGTACTTAAGCTCACCTTTGAAATCAGGCCTTTTTGGAATGACTTCCAAAACTGTACAGTCAATTTTGCACCTGTATCTTATATAATCGAAACAGGGACTCCATGAAGCCTTACTACCTCTTAAATATATAACCTGGCCTAATCTTCTGCTGAATGGGTAGTCTTTACCGGCAAAAAGTGGGGTGATTTGGTCATTCGATCCACAGTCACCCATATAGAATCATGCTGCCTACGATACCTTGGCAAACCTGTGACACTACATCAAAAATGATCATTAGCAGTAATTAATTCTTAATTGCCGCTAAATATGTATTTTTAGCGGCAATTAGCACTCTTTGTATATGTTCCTTAAACCTTTAGTGACATTGGATCTAATGGCACTTAACTAATGCCGATAAAGACTTTAGCACTCTTTATTAATGTCAATATTAATTGCCGCTAAAAGTTGTTTTTGTTGTACTGTGATGAAATCCATATTAATCATCTCCCATTTCCATTCTGGAAGTTCTATATTCTGAGCCAAACCACCGGGCCTTTGATGCTCTACTTTAACTTGTTGGCAATTCAGACACTCAGCAACAAACTCTGCAATGCCCTTCTTCACGCTATTCCACCAATACACTTCTGTCAAGTCATGATACATCTTTGTGGAACCCGGATGAATGGAATATCTGGAGCTATGAGCTTCCTCCATGATCCTCTCTTGGAGTCCATCCACCTTTGGTACACACAATCTACCTTGATATCTCAACATGCCATCTCCCCCTTGTTCAAAAGCTAATACTTTTTGCTTATGAACATTTGCCTTCAATTCAAGCAAAATAGGATCTTGGTCTTGTTTTTCTTTCACTTCTGACACTAATGAAGATTCAACTCCATTCTTCACCACTACTCCTCCTTCTGTGGAATCCATCAGTTGGACTCCTAAGTGTGCAAGTCTATGCAAATTTTTTGCCAACTCTCTCTTTTATTCCTCAGCATGGGCGGTACTACCCATAGAAAACATTCTTAAGGTATTAGCAACAACATTAGCCTTACACGGGTGATAAAGAATACTCATGTCATAATCCTTGAGTAATTCCAACCACCGCCTTTGTCTGAGATTAAGCTCTTTCTGAGTGAACACATACTGAAGACTCTTGTGATCAGTGAATACATCTACATGAACACCATATAAATAATGACTCCATATCTTCAAAGCAAATACTACCGCAGCCAACTATAAGTCATGGGTTGGATAATTCTTCTCATGGATTTTCAACTGTTTGGAGGCATAAGCTATAACCTTTTCATTCTTCATTAATACGCAACCCAAACCAACTCTAGATGCATCAAAATACACCACAAAACCTTGAGTACCTTCTGGTAAGGTCAAAATTGGGTTGTAGTCAACCTCTTTTTCAATTCCTGGAAGCATTTCTCATAAGCTTCAGACCATTGAAACTTCACTGTTTTCTGAGTTAACTTCGCCAAATGGGATGAAATAGATGAGAACCCCTCTACAAACCTTCTATAATAGACAGCCAAACCCAAGAAACTCATAATATCAGTTGGAGATGTGGGTCTAGGCCAATTCTGTACTGCCTCAAATTTCTGAGTATCAACTTTAATTCTCTCTCCAAACACAATATGGCCTAAGAATTCCACAGACTCTAGCCAAAACTCTCATTTCGAGAACTTAGCATACAACTCTCTATCTTTTAGAGTCTGGAGAACTATTCTGAGATGACTAGCATGATCTTCTTCATTCCTTGAATAGAATAGTATGTCATCAATGAAGACGATAATAAAAATATCTAATAAAGGTTTGAATACTCTATTCATAAGGTCCATGAATGTTGCAGGTGCAATGGTCAAACCAAAGGACATGACTAGAAACTCATAATGACCATAACGGGTCCTGAATGCTGTCTTTGGAATATCACATTCCCTTACTTTCAACTGGTGGTAGCCATATTTGAGGTCTATTTTTGAAAAACAAGAAGCACCCTGAAGATGATCAAAACGATCATCAATTCTCGGAAGAGGATACTTATTCTTGATGGTAACCTTGTTCAATTGGCGGTACTATACGCATCCTAAGCAAACCATCTTTCTTTCTCACAAATAAAACCGGAATCCCCCAAGGTGAGACACTTGGTCGAATGAAACCCTTATCAAAGAGATCTTTCAATTTTTATTTAAGCTCTTTCAACTCTGCTGGTGCCATTTTATATGGTGGAATAGAGATAGGATGATAAATATTGAAGAATATCTATACCGAAGTCTATCTCTCTCTCTCATGAGGGACTCTGGATAGATCATCTGGAAAACTTCAAGAAACTCTTTTACTATAGGAACTAACTGAATAGGAGGTATCTCAACACGAGAGCCATTAACTCGGACTAAGTGATAGACACAACCCTTGGAAACTAACTTTCTTGCCTTAACGTACGAAATAAAATGACCCTTAGGCACTGCTGAACTACTTTTCCACCCTAAGACTGGCTCATTAGGAATTTGGAACTTTACAACTCATGTTCTACAATCTATTGACGCATAACAGGCATGAAGCTAGTCCATACCTAGAATGAAATCAAAATCTACAATGTCTAACTCAATTAAATCAGCCATGGTGTCTTTGTGATTAAAGGAAATGACACAATCACGATATACTCGCTCAGCTAGAATAGACTACCCAACAGGTGTAGAAGCACAAAAGGGTTCACAGAGTTTCTCAGGAATAACATCAAACTTATTTGCAACATAAGGGGTTACAAAAGATAAAATTTCTCCTAGGTCTAGTAAAGCATAAACATCAAAAGTAAAGACTTTGATCATACCAATGACAACATATGGAGAGTTCTCTTTCTCAATACGACTAGTGATTGCATAGAGGTGGTTTGCTCCTCTGCCAGTACCGAAAGTAGCTCCTCTAGGTGCATCCCTTTCTGGTGGAGCAACTGATGAAGATTGGGCTCTATTGCCCTGATTTCCACTTCCTTGCCTGTTCTTAGGGTACTCTTTCATGAAGTAACCCTCTTACCCACATGTGAAACAACCTGACTGGCTATCACGACACTTACCTGGGTGGGTTCTACCATACCTAGCACATACAGGAGCCAGTTATCTCCTTGTGCCACACTACCTTGAGACTGTGCAGTTCTATCTCTGAAGGGTTGGGAATTCTGACCATTATACTCACTTTTGTTTCTAGGTGCAGGTGCACTAACAGATGTTGGTGCAAGTCCTTTTTGCTTTTCCTGAAAGGACGAACAGGTCACATTATTTTTCTGTTGCCCAGACTCATTCCCTGTCTTAGCTTTCTTATTTCTGAATTTTTCCCTATCCCTCAGATTCTCTTCTTCAAACTGCTGCACATAGACCATCAACCTTGATATATCCATGTCCCCAATTAGCATCGCTTCCCTTCCCTCATTGCTAGAGAGACAGGACAATCCAGCAACACAAAGACTCATTCTACTCATCATATCCGCAACCATATCCGGAGCATAACGAGATAGTTGGGTGAACTTTAACCTATACTCAAGAACACTCAAGGAATCCTGCTTAAGAGTAAGAAATTATCGTACTTTAGCCTCCTTCAGTTCTCGGGGGAAGAAAGGCCCCAAACAGGCATCCTCAAAACATGCCCAACTCGCAGGTGGTGCATCCTCAGCTCTACCCTCTTTCCACAGGTCAAACCAATTCCTAGCAACATTCTTCTGTTGATATGCAGCTAGTTCAACTCGCTCAGTATCGGCAACATGCATAACCTCAAATACATTCTTCAGTTCCTCAACAAAACTCTTTGGATCCTCAGTAGTGCTTGAACCCGTGAAACTTGGAGGATTCATCCTCAATAACTCTCGGATCCTCGAAGTATCAATCATTTCCTATCTAGCTCCTCTTTATTTCCCAACTTGGTTAGTCATAGCTGCTCAACATCTGGATAGCCTCACGGAACTCAGCATTGGTAACCTTTCCTTAAGGTTGCACTTTAGGTGCATTGGGTACCCCTTGCTCCTCAATATTCTGTCGAGCAAGACGACCTCTGACAGCTCTTTGTGGAGGCATGATTATCTGAAAACACACGCAAGCACGAATTAGAAGGAAACTTTTTTAGAGAAAAAACTCTAACGCACGAAATTAGCGTGAAAAAAGTGAGAAATTTTCCTAAGTGTTGCAGCCTGCTAATTATAGATGTGGCGCTCTTCACACCGATAAGTAGGACTCTGCAGACACGGCTTCATAGATTCCCTTAGACTCTTGAACGTTGTGCTCTGATACCATGTTTGTAACGCCCCAAACCTACACCCCGGACATGGCTGGCACTTGAGAACCAATGCTGGCCCCAAGCGAACCCTTGGCCTGGCTTACTTACTTAGCTGAAGATTTTAAGGATTATTACAATGATCAAATGCACTTACTCAAATGTTTAATAAAATAACTTAGAATGTTTAAAAGTCAACATTCAACTTGGCCAAAATGACAACTCAAGTCTTAACATATGAAATGATAATGTAAAGACAATTGAACTACTTACAGTCTATGAAGCTTCTAAAACAAAGAGGGATGTCGGGATAGGACCCCCGATCATCCTAACAACTGAAAAGCGTAAACAATTATGAAAAGGACCCTTCAGAAAATAAGGAGGCTCACCAACTGACTCTGAGTGCTCAATCTGATCAACGAGGCACTGGATGATGATCCTAGTTACCTGTGTATGCATCATAAGATGATGCAGACCAACTGGCGTCAGTACATTGAATGTACGAGTATGCGAATTGGAATGCTAAACACAACATAGGCTTGAAAAGAATTTGAAAGAAACACTTACCTTGGCTTTACTCAACTTTTGAATAACGTAACACAATATAAAGCAATAAGCATATGCAATATATAGAAAGCTTGTAAAATAGTGGAAAACAACTTAGTTCGTTAAACAAAATCCAATAACAAACTCAACTTTGCTCATATAATAAAGTAATATAGTTTCTATGGGAGTTTCTCTAACTGACAACCACCACTATGAGCCTAAGTGGTGATACAACGTCTTTCCCACGCTGCCAGAATTGTCATATACTTTGTCGTCATATAGAACGCCTTAACTAAGTGGATCCACTAGTCTATGCTAAAATCATCTCAAGGACTCATTTAAAAAGTATGATCCTTTACTACCCATGATGGCTACATGGTTTATGGAGACTCGAGTAATATGAACTCGCATCCCTATATCGGTGCTCAATATTACTCCCAAAATAGACTTAGCTCATATGTTTTTAAAACAAACTTTTTTCTTTGGTTTGAAATAATTACTCTACACTTAGCTTAAAAGATCTGTTGGAATCGATGTTCCCTTTCTTGTTCAAATGTAAAAACATTTTTAACTCTTGGGAATACTTAGTTCCCTTATAACTTTTGGAGAAATGAACTCAACTCTTTACTCTTTGCTTAACTTAAAACTTAAATCTTAGAACAAAATTAAAACATTTGTGAAAGACTTTTGAAAAACTTTAATGAACTTCTCTTGACTTGCTTCTTAACTGCTAAACTTGACTCTTAACTTTCCTTGAATTGAATTATGGATTCAAGGATGGTGATTTGTGATAGGAAAGATCTCATGATGTTTAGGAGTGTTTTTAGATAGCTAAACATGAGAAAATATCAAAAAATCACTGTCTGAGGGCAGGTCCGCGACGCGGAGATATATTTAAATTATGGTCGCGAAAATACTTTTTGAGGCAAAACGGTCCATGACCGCTCCCAAATATGGGGAGCAGGTCCATGACGCGGAGCCACTGCCCAGATTTGCCCGACTAATCTTCTTCTTTGTTTTCCAGCCCCAATTCGCCCAAACTTGGTTCTTTTTCCCAAATTCTTTTTAGATTCAGATACCCAACAAATGTACCTAAGAACCTAGCTCCAACCAACTCAATAATTTGACGTAATGATCTCACAAACTTCTCAATCTCAGCCCAACTCAAGAACAACATCAAATTCAAGAATACATATCAAGAACATCAACTTTCAAACTCTTTTAGGATGAATTCACGCTGAAATAAAATGTTTGGGATGTGAGTGAACGAACCCAACATTATCAAAGCCTCACATACCTCGTAGGATTGAATCCTTGGCGAAATCCACACGCAAATCTCCAAGAAATCCACGAATCCTTGCTTCTTCTCCTCCTTTCTCTTCTTATTTTCTCTTTTCTAAAATTCTAACTCAATATCGTAAATGGGTAAACTTACCAACTTCAGTTTAGACCCCTAAGTAATTACCAAAAAAGAATTAAAATAAAAGGGTAACGAAAAGACCAAACTAACCTTCTAAAATCCGGATTGGAGATTTCTTATTCGAACAGCCCAACTTCGAATGGGCTTTTCTCGCTCATACGAACTCGGAATCACGCAAACACGGCGGCGTTGGAAATATTATTCCAAGATATTTCCTACAATATCTGGAAACACACCTAACTCTTCCTGAGATAGAAGTTATGGTCGTTTGAAGTTGACCAAAACTCCACTTTAACACACTTAACAATTTCCAGATTTTCTTTATACTTTCCAAAAATGTCTATTTCCTATTTTAAATTCCTTTTTAGTTCTTTGTAGTTACGGAGTGTTACAAATTTTCCATGGAAAACATTTTCCTTCATACCAAACACACACTTAGTCTTCGCTAACCCCATGACACTGACATAAACTCATTTCTAGTTAAATTATACTTTTAACTCATCTTAACTAGTGACTGTTCATCTACCTTCTATAATGAAATCCACATAAAATTATTACTCCTTGGCCTACATATAAGGGAAAACTCCTCAATAATGACTTACTGGGTACATGACTACAACTTTACACTTTACTTAATAACTATTCCCATTTATTAGGTTGCTACTCCTCTAAATGCATACTTCTAACTTTGGGAAATTTTACTACTACTACTTTTAACTTATTAACTCTTACTATCTTATCGGGTGACAATACTACTAAAGCATTCCAGAATACACTTCCCTTTTAAGGGTCTCATCTGGAACAAGGTTTGGAGAAGAGAATTTGACAGCACATCTTTCTTTTAACTAGAAGGCATGATTCATATGAAGAAGGGTGAATTCTTTTGTATCATTACACGTGATGCACATTAACGGGCTTCTCTCAAGCCATATGCAATATCTTTACTTTCTTAAGATTTTATCTTAGAGTAATCCATCAATAAGAATTTACATTTTGCTACCACCTTGAGTATGAGGGGTAGTCAAATAGATTTGAGAAAAGCAGGAGTATGAATAAGTTTCTTATGGTATAGTTCAATTTCATGATTTAGAGTATGAAATAAGGGAAACTTTTCATAAATGGGTGTAGTCCCTTATAAAAGTGAGTCCCTCAAAATCATAAATAAGATTCTACTAACACGACTTCATAGACACCCTAGGACACTTGAACTCTATAGTATAATATCAAGTTTTTCACTCCCCAAGCCTATACCTTGGATGTTGCCAACACTCGAGAACTATTGTTGGTCCCCAAGTGAACTCTTGGCTTGGATGACCAATTAGCAGAAGACTTACTCATGCAATAACAGGCCTAAAAACAAAATTAAGAACATTAAACTCAAAGTAAATAATCAACTCAAATTCTTCGTAAAATACTCAGCGACATAAGTATAATAGTTTGCAAAAACATCTTAAGAAAAATTAAATACTGATAGACTCCTCAACTCTATATATCTATCTATGATGCCTCTATTGCTCAAGAGGGATGTCAGGACAAGACCCACGATATCTCAAGACAATTGACCAAATAATAAATGTGAAGCACCCCAGAATGCAAGGAGGCTCACCTAAGTTATCTGAAGTTTAAATTTATCTTAACGAAGCACATGTTGATGATCTTGAACACCTATATATGCATCATAAAAAGATGAAGGTCGAATGACATCAGTACATTGAATGTACAAGTATGTAATATGGTTGAATAAACAAATAACTAAACTGAAGGACGAAAATTAACTCAACTGAATCAATACATGAACATGAATTGAAAACCATTTAAACATTATAATAAGATATGCAATAGAAGTAATATAAAAATAATATACTTTACTTTGTGGGGAGTTTCTCTAACCGACAACCATTACTATGAGCCTAACAATTATACAACATTTTACTCACGTTTCAAGGGCCATCCTATAACTTGGAAGGGTATATGATGCTACTATAACTATGAATCCATCTGATAGGACTTCTCAGAGGCAATAAAGAGTCACGCGATAAATTGTTGTTGTCATATCCTACACTGCTACGTAGTATTATAGGACTTGAGTTAAAAATAGACCCTTACCCAATTTGGTGCTCTATATTACTTGCAAAATATTCAATATCTTTTATGCTCAATTACCCTTTACAAACAAAGGGACTATAACTTTACTGTACATTTCACTTTGCTCAATCACCCTTTACAAAGAAAGTGACTACAACTTTACTAAAGTACTTTTAAAAAAACATCAATCACACTCTTTAACTTTCTCAATTGTCGAAGTATATATGAAATCATTTGATTCTAGTATTCAAGGATTTTTTTTAAAAACTTGCACTTTTAAAATGTATGCTCACGAACTTATCTTACGATCCCAAAATCAATATATAAGAAACTTTCATGTAATTTCCTTTGAAAACATAACTTTACTAAATCAATAGGATTCATGTGATACTAATCATGAACAATATTATAAAATTCAAATGCAAAAATAGGAATCAAAACCTCAAGTGTTAAAAAACTGAATACAAATACCAAGAACTATGAATTGATCTTTTATACGTGATGATTTCTTACTGAATTGAGATGTAGGGTGTGAAGACGAACTATTCCAACACAATGAATAGCCTTTTACACCTGATTATGAAGTTATTACACCAAAAACTTTGGTGGAGACTTGATTTTTCTTGAGCCTGAGTAAGAACATTACCTTTATTGGATGAAATATTTGGTCTTGGAATCTTGATGCTTGATCTTGATAAAAGAATTATTTTATGGAATTCTTGGAGTGGAAGAACTTGGGAAAACCTTGGGTGGAAGGCTTCTCTTTGTATATTCAATTTTGGCATGAAAATTTTAGTGTTTTTGATGGAGAAAAGGAACCCTAGGTGAGTTTTAAGAGAATTTCTAGATATTTGAAGGTTTAGATTAATGATATTGAGAGGAAAACTTGTTACTTGAATGATATACACCGTTAAAACACTCGAAAATGACTTAGAATAGTGTTAAAAAACTTGGGAAAGGATGAAAATAACCTAGGACGTGTGCATGAAGTTGCTGAAAAAATATTGTAGAAATCCTTCACGGAAGGGTCTACCAATTGTCGAAATATCCACCATTCGTAGGTCCATTCGCAGTTCTACGACTACCTGACAGGGCTTCAGTAAAATGGGCATAACATTTTACTCTGAACTCGAAATGAGGCAAACTTAGTGGCATTGGAAAGAGGACTCATATATAGGCCTTTAATTTGGTTGGTCATGGGATACCTATTTCTTTATGTTCTGGTATATATGAACATTTGAAGATTATCTAAGTAAAATCTTACATCAAAACTTACCCAGCAAGGAAGCTTTCAACTCAACTGGTTTCTTGTGACCTTAATTCATCTCCAAATTTATTCTCACACTAAAGAATTGACCTTAAAACCTAAGAAAAATTTAAGAATCTACTAACACAACCTTTTCACAATTGAAGAATGATTCGGTTCGTAGCTTAGAAATTTTCAGGGTGTAACATTATGGATAATAGGTCAGAACCGTAGACTATCCAACAGTTATTTCTTAAGGGTATTGAGGTGTTTTATTCTGAATTTAATATTTATATATATATATATATATAGACCCTACAACTAATTTTACTCCTAGAAAACTACTCATTCCCTTTCGAATCTCAAAATACCCTAAATTGCTCTTAAGGTTTTTCTCTCCAATGCTCACAAGGGATTTCTAGGGTTCAAGTGTACAAGGTTTTATTCATCCATTTTTTGGGCTTTTAATAGCTAGGTATGTAGGATTTCATCAATGAGTTTCATTCACCGATTATTAAACCCCAAAGATTTCTCATTTCTCCAAGATTCAATTTCGTCAATTTGATTAGGTTTTCATTCAGTTCTTCATGGGTTCTAATTGTGTTGATTGAACTGTTCAATTTTTATCTCATTATGATCGTTTTGACTCAATTAAATACTTTCCAATTGATTTTGCATGAACCCATGCAATTTTCATGATTTTGGACTATGGACTCTTGAAGATATGAATATATGAAGAAGCTATGAATCTATGAATGGTGTTTTCATGAGAGTATACGCATTATTAATGAAAATAAATGTTTTATGATTTAGGTTTCTTTAAGTTGAGCATCAACAAAATTGTGAAAGTTTTTTCTCACATATTAAGGGATCATGATTCGGTGAAATTTTCTCACACATGCATGTATCTTGATTTAATGAGCTAGTCTATGATGCTTTATGTTTGGATTAGTATTTAAATTATGTGTTTTCATGTATGATAATATGTTTATGAATATCACTATTCTGTTGGAATTTAACTTAGCACCAAGAAAACTTAAGGTGGAGGTTCAAATAGGATAGACTTTGGTAGCAACCTCTAGTTTCAAACTACGTACCCCCGTAGGATTGTCTTAAATGGCCTATATTGTCAATATACAAATAGCATATCAATCATGATACAAAATTATACCTTGACAAGTAAACTCTCCCTTGTCGATGTGAGAACTACATCAGATTACATGGTATAACTCACATGGTCTATTGTCGGTAAAGCTAATATCCCAAAAAAATGAACTAAGTTACTTTCAAAGGTTTTATGAAGCTTTTATTATGATTTTAAGATGTATTGACCATGTCCTTGATTTACTGTTTTTTGTTAAATAATTTTATGATGTTTAGCTTGGTCATGCATATCATATTTTCGATTATGCCCCCTTATGATCATGTTTTCATGTTTTATACATATCCTCATACTTAATACATTAAATGTACTAAATCATTCATGAGCCTACATTGTTTTATTAATGTAGGATTTGATGATCTTCCTCCTCCGGCTCGTGGCTAGTGGATTTCTTAGTAGATTGAAGACTTGGTGATTCCACATACCATGTAACCTTTCCTATATTTTCATTCATCGTCTTTAGTTTTTGGATGTTGTATGTGGTGTACATGTTACGTCCCCATTACTTGTTTTGATGTAGTAGAATGCCTTTTCAAGACTACATTTAGACTTCTGCTTTTATGTCAAATTATTTCTTTATATGAGATTCTCTTACTTTTGTTTATTACGTTATGTTGCATGTATGTCAACTGACTTGTATAGGGCCTTTTGGGGTCTTATACACTATATCACTTCTAGGGTGTACTTTGGGTCATGAAAAACTTGGTATTCAGAGCATAAGGTCTTAGAAAAAGGTCCTGAGATATTTGACAAGCCTTGTTGAGTAGTGTTGTGTTCATAAGTTTGAAGCATGCCACATTTATGATTGGAAACTTCACTTTTGTCATTACTCTAAAGTCATTCCATAGAGTCTCTCTATAATGATATTTCTCCTAAATCTTGCTAGATTCTTTTCAGGATAAGGCCCCTCAAAGAGCTTATATAAGAAGGAACGCGAGTGAGAATGTGGAACCTGATGTTACTAAAGTTCTTATTGATCCTTTGGCCGGGAAAGTGACTAATGCCAAATTTTGAGTTACTTTCCAAGTGTTGGCACAAGCTATGATGACCCAAGATAATAGAGAGGTCATTGCTCCCATGAACCCAAATATGGGTACGGCAGCGACAAAGATAATGGATTTCACTAGGATGAATCCTTTGGAGTTCCAAGGTTGATGAGGATCCTCAAAAGTTCATTAATGAGGTATATAAGACAGTGAGAATTATGAGATTTTTTACGATGGAGAAAGCGGAGTTGACCGCTTATAGACTTAAGGGTGTGGCTGAAGTTTGGTTCAACCAATAGAAGGAAGAGAGGGAGGTTGATGTGGGACCTCTTGATTGGGAAAATTCAAAGGAGCATTTCTTGATCATTTAGTTCCTCCTAGAATGAGAGAAGTGAAAGTGCTTGAGTTCATTAACTTGCGACAAGGGAATATGAATGTGAAGGAGTATGCTTCAAAGTTTACTCAATTGGCTAGGTATGCTCCAACTATGGTTTTCGACTCTACCGCAAGGATGTCTAAGTTTGTATTGGGTGTGTATTACTTGGTTTTAAGGAATGTCTCACTAGCATATTGATTAAGGATATGGATAACTCCCGTCTGATGATACATGCCCAATAAATTAAAGAGCAAAATCTCAAGGAATGGGCAAAGGAGTCAAAAAAGGCAAGGACCACTGATGGTGACTTTTCTCATTCTAGATCCAATGGACATGGACTTCCTCAATTTAGGTAAAAGTTTTTCGGTTAAATATCTTGACATGCTCTGACTCCTAAGTTCAACTAGGATAAGGTGTATAACCCTAAACTCTAAGGAGTTGGTGGTAATAAATCTTTTATACCCCCTTGCCCAAGGTGTGGTAAGGGTCACCTAGGAAAATGCTTAGCCGGTATAAATGGTTTCTTTGGTTGTGGAAAGAGTGGCCACAAAGAGAAAGATTTCATGTTGCACGCTAGCAAGGGTAAGGATGGTAGGCAAGCTCAGACTAGTGAATTTGGTTCGGGTGCTCCTTGTGAGAATAGGTTCTATGCTTTTCAGATTCAAAAAGATCACGAGGGATCTTTAATGTTATGACTGGTGTGTTAAAATTCTTTCACTTTGATGTTTATGCTTTACTTGATCTAGGTTCTACCTTATCATTTGTTACTCCTTATGATTATGAAGCACGCCCCATTTATGAATAGGATGCTAAAAAATTCTTAGGAAACTTCACTTCTTTCATTACTCTAAAGTTGTGCCATAGAGTCTAACACTATAAAGATCCTTATCCTAAATCTAGCTCGATGCTTTTCAAGATATGGCCCCTTAGAGAGCATACGTGATAAGGAATGCAGATGAGGATGTGAAGCCTAAGGTTCCTCAAGTTTTGGTCGACCTCTTGATCGAGCAAGTGACTCATACTAAATTTTAAGCTTCTTTTTAAGTGTTGGTTCATGCTATGATGGCTCAAGCTAATACAGAGTCCATTGCTCCTGTAAACCCAAACGTGTGTACGATGGTGACAAGGATTAGAGACTTCACTAGGATGAATCCTTCGGAGTTTCATGGGTCGAAAGTGGATGAGTACCCTCAAGATTTTATTGATGTGTTGTACAAGATAGTGGGAATTATGGGATTGTCCACGGTAGAAAAGGAGAAGTTGGCTGATTATCAACTCAAAGGTGTTGCTAAAGTTTGTTTCAACCAATGGAAGGAAGAGAGGAAGGTTCATGTGAGTTCTCATGACTGGGAGAAATTGAAATGAGCTTTTCTTGACCATTTCTTTCCTTTTGAAATGAGGAAATAAAAAGTGCTTGAGTTCATTAATTCGACAAGGGAATATGAATGTGAAGGAGTATTCTTTGAAGTTTACTCAATTGTTTAAGCATGCTCCAACTATAGTTGCCAACTCTAGAGGAAGGATGAGTAAGTTTGTGTCGGGTTTTTCCGACTTAATTGTCAAAGAATGTTAAACCTCCATGTTGATTAAGGAGATGGACATCTCCAGTCAACATGCCAAACAAATCGAAGAGGAAAAGATAAGGGAGAGGTCTAGGGAATCCAAGAAGGCAAGAACCACAGATAAAAACTTTTCTCATTCTATGTCTAGTGTACATGGGCATCCTGAATTCTGGCAAAAGTATTCTGGTCAAAGTTTGTCCAATGCTCCAACCTCTAAATTCAACAAATATAGGGTGTATAACCATAAGCCTCAAATAAATTGTGGAAATAAATCTTCTATTCCCACTTTCCAAATATGTGGTAAGAATCACTCGGGAAAATGTCTAGCCAGTACATATGGTTTCCTTGGTTGTGGAAAAAGTGGTCACAAAGGGGAGGATTGTCTACTGCAATATAGCAAGGTAAGGATGGTAGGAAAGCTCAGCGTAGTGGTTTTGGTTTGGGTGCTCCTTGTCAAAATAGATTTATGCCCTTTAGACTCAACAAGATCATGAGGATTTTGTGAATGTTGTGGCTGGTATGTTGAAAGTCTTTCATTTTGATGTGTATACTTTGCTTCATCCGGGTGCTACGTTATAGTGTTTTACCCCTTATGTGGCCATGAGATTTGATGTTTGTCCCACAATCTTTTCTAATCACTTTTATATCATTACTCCCTTGGTGATTCTATTATTACTAAAAGAGTTGATAGAAATTGACCTCGTTCCATTTCTCATAGAATCACTTATGTTGATCATGTAGAGCTTGATATGTTATATTTTAATGTTATTCATGTATGGATTAATTTCATGTATGTTATGCTTCCATAGATTGGAGAACCCGGTTGGGAAAATTCACGGTTCCGAACGAACCTGTCATGTCATGGGAAATGGGAAGTTATGTTTTTAAGGGTTAGATTATATCTTGCCTAAAGGATAGGAAAATGATTTCAAAAGGGGTGCATTTATCATTTCATTTGGGTTAGGGGTAGAGATTCTAAAATACTTACTCCTGAGTTAGTTTCGATTGTAAATGAGTTTCCAGAAGTGTTCCCGATGATCTTTTGGTATTCCTCCCGAAATGAAAATAGACTTTGGTATTGACCTTCTCCCAGATAGCCTATCTCTAATCCTCTCTACTGTATAGCTTGGATAAAACTTAAGGAATTGAAGGATGAGTTGAAAGACCTATTGGATAAGGGATTCATTAGACCGAGTATCTCATTATGGGGTGTTTCGACATTGTTTGTAATAAAGAAGGATGGTATTCTTTTAATGTGTATTGACTATCAGCAATTAAATAAGATTACAATTAAGAATAAGTATCCTATTTCAAGGATTAATGATTTGTTTGATCAGCTCCAAGGAGTGAGTTACTACTCTAAGATTGATTTCTGATTGGGTTATCACTAATTGACGGCGAAGGAAAATGACATTTCAAAGATGGTTTTTCAAACCTGATATGATCATTATGAGTTTTTGGCGATGTCTTTCAGTTAGACTAACACTCTAGTGGCATTCATGGATTTGATGAATAGGGTCTTCAAGCAATATCTTGACATGTTTGTGATTATTTTTATCGATGATATGTTGATTTACTCACGGAATGAGGATGAGCATTTGAGGATTGTGTTGCGAATTCTCAAGGATAAGAAATTGTATGCTAAGTTTAGCAAGTGTGAGTTTTGTTTGAGATTTGTTGTCTTTCTTGGCCACAATGTCTCTGGTGAAGGGATTCAAGTCTATCCTATAAAATCTGAGATGGTTAAAAATTGGCCTAAACATTTTTCACCCTTAGATATACAGAGTTTCTTGGTTTGGTCGGTTACTGTAGAAGATTCGCGAAAGGATTTTCCTCTATTGCTTTGTCTTTAACGATATTGACTCAAAAGAAAGTGAAATTCCTATGTTCGAAAGTTTGTGAGAAGAGCTTCCAAGAGTTGAAAGATACATTCACTTCAGCCCCTATTTTAACATTATTAGAAGGATTGAATGGTTATTTGAATTATTGTGATGCTTCACGAATTAGTATTGGTTGTATTATGATACAATATACAAAGGTCAGCACTTATGCTTTGAGACAACTGAAGATGCATGAAATGAATTCTCCGACTCATGATTTGGAGTTAGGGCTAGTACTATTTTCTCTAAGTATTTGGAGACATTACTTATATGGTGTCCATGTAGATGTGTTTACCGACCACTAGAGATTGAAATATGTCTTCACTCAAAAGGATTTGAATCTTCGCCAAAGGAGATAGCTTGAGTTATTGAAGGATTAGGACATGAGTATCATATATCATTCTGGTAAGGTGAATGTGGTGGTAGATTATCTTAGTTGAATATTGATGGGAAGTTTTGCTCATGTTAAGGCTGATAAGAAAGACTAGTCTATGATGTTCATAGATTGGCCCAATTGGGTGTTCTCTTGGTAGATTCTGAGGAAGGTGGTTTAGTTGTTCGAAATGGTTCGAATCATAGTCTATAGAGGATGTGAAGGTTAACAAAGATCTTGATCCGATGCTAGTTGAGTTGAAGAATTCGGTTTCTAAAAATTCCATTGAGCCTTTCTCCCAAAAGGAAGATGGAGTACTTCCATATCAAGGTCGGTAATGTTTTCTGAATGTTGATGAGGTGAGAAATCAAATTATGATTGAAGCTTCTGGTTCTCGGTATTCTATTCACCCGAGAGCCATTAAGATGTATCGTGATTTGCAAGAAGTCTATCGGTGGAATGGGATGAAAAATGATATTACAAAATTTATGGAAAAATATTTGAACTGTCAACAAGTGAAGGTTGAGCATCATAAATCATTGGTTTGGCTCAAAAAATTAGTATCCCAACACGAAAGTGGGAATATTTCAGTATGGACCCCATTACGGGTCTACCTCGCACTCTGTGATAGTTTGATTTGATTTGGGTTATTGTGGATCAAGTGACAAAATAGGCTCACTTTCTTTTTGAAAGGACGTCATTTTCAGCTAAAGAGTATGCCGAGATTTATATTCAGGAAATGGTAAGTTTGCATGGAGTGATGTTTTCTATTATCATCGATCATGGCACTAACCTTACATCTCAGTATTGGAAGTCATTTTAGAAGGGTATTGGTACTCAAGTGAAACTTAGCACGTCTTTCCACCCTTAAACCAATATATAAATCGAGCATACACTTAACACTTTACAAGATATGTTACGATCTTATGTGATTGATTTCAAAGGTAATTGGGAAAATCATTTACCATAGATTGATTTTACTTATAATAATATCTATCATTATAGCATTGGGATGGAACTGTTTGAGGCTCTCTATGGTAGCTGGTGTAGGTTTCCTATAGGTTGGTTTGAAATTAGTGAGGTTGTTTTGATAGGGCCCGAGTTGATGCATAAGATTATGGAAAAGGTTCGACTTATTTGCGAAAGTTTGAAAATGGCTCAAAGTAGAAAAAAGTCTTACGACAATGTTAGAAGAATAGAGCCTAAGTGTGATGTTAATATTGGGTCTACTTAAAAATTCACCAATGAAGGGTATAATGAGATTTTAAAAGAAAGGTAAGCTTAGTCTTCACTATGTGGGCACATATCAGATTTTGAGTTTTATTTGACAAGTTGCTTGTGAACTTGAGTTAGCAAATGATTTAGAATCGGTACATCCGGTATTCAATTTTTATTTGTTGAAGAAGTGTACTGGAGATCTGACATATGTTGTATCTTTGGAAGGTTTGGGAGTTAAAGAAAATATTTTTTATGATGAGTTTCCGGTAGAGATTTTGGATCATCAGGTTCGGATGTTAAGAATTAAAGAAGTTGCTTCGAAGAAGGTTTATTTTGGATAAATCAACTACTTAAGAGTGATACTTGGGTTGCCGAAGCCGATATGATGTCTCGGTATTCTCATCTCTTTCCTTCCGCTCCTACTCTAGCTTGAGGTATTAGATCTTCATGATTCACTCTGACGGATTCATGCACTTTAGTTTTTCTCATGTTTTCATATGCATGCTTGTTTATGTGCATTATGATGAGGTTTGCATTCATGTTTGGTTGTTAGTCTCTCTCTCCTATGCCATTCATGCTAGCTTGAGTTTCATTCGAGGGCGGATGTTCTCAAGGGGGAGATATAGTAACACCACGGAAATTGGAAAGCCAAGTTTAAAAGAAAAGTTCAATTTTTTGCACTAAGGTAGTGAACTACGTGTCCAATCTACGAATCGTAAGAGTCCTACAGGCCGTAAAAAGGCAATTGTTGAAGTTGAGTTAAATTTCTGAGCTAAGTACAAGCCATAAAAAATTGGACGATCTGTAGATGGCCTTCGTAGAAAGGAATCAGACATTTTATTATTTGACCTCATGTCTACGAAAGTGTTTGACTATTCATAATTGGTTTTACCGGTTGTAGGGTGGAGAGTCTGAGATTTCGACTCATTTAGGGCTTAATATTCATTGTTTTAGTGTCCTCAATATCTATTTTATGCTCTAAGCTAATGTTTATGTGTTAATTGGTAGCAATGAAGGCAAAAGAGCAAGGCAAGGACATTATTGGGCTAAAGGAGCAGAAAAGTTAAAAAAGCCGAAGACAAAAAAAGCTGACGATCGCCAAGACCACTCAGCGACTCGCTAAGTTGTACTTCCGCACACCAAAATTTACAGTGTGCCAACCTCGGGAAAAGCCAACTCGGCAATGGAATTGGCATTTCGGTGAACCATCGAATGGATCGGCGACAAGGATCCTGATCGCCTAAAGTTACAAAAGTTGAATGGTGAAAAGGCAAGTCAAGAAGGCGATGAAGAGAGACACTTGGCGCATGTCGGTGATACTTGACCAACTCCGCCGATTGGTCTAAAAGATGAAAATTTGGAAGAGTATAAATGCGGATTTTTAAAATGATGAAAGGAGTTCTGAAATTTTGAGCGAATATTCTGAGTGTTTGAGAGTTCTTACTTTGAGTTTTTTATCCCAAAACATTGTTCTAAGAGTTTTTTAGTAGAATTTTAAGTTGGATTTTGATTTTTAGTTGATTTCAAGTATTATGAAGACTTGGAAATTATTACCCAGCTTATGGAGAACATAGTTGGTAATATTTTCCTGCTTTTTATAATGTGTGGCTAAAACCTCCATTCTTGGGGGTGTGATTAATTATCTCAATTATCTTATGGGTGTTAGTAGTTACTGATTTAATTGTTGTTTTGAAGTGGGTTTGATTGATAACTGAAATTTAATTTATGAATTGTAGTTGCAAATACAGTTCTAGCCTAGTATTCTATCCTTGTTTAAGAAAGATGTTTTAGAATTAAGGTTATCAATTGATGATTGTAGTGATTGGGTTATTGTGGGTTCAACTTGAGAAAGTGAATCCTAAATTTAATTATACCAATCTAGCTCGAGAGAGTAGATTCATTGAGGTTTTGGGTTGTTCATAATTGTTATGTTTGTCCAGGTTTGAGAGAACTCGCTTGAATTGTGATAGTTGATCGAGAGATGGCTATTGCGTCTAAAGTCTAGCATACCCACTAAGGTTCAATGATTTTCAGTAATATGTAATTACCCATATAGCGAAATTGACAATTAATCAATCACATCCCCAAAGATTTCTCTCTACTTGAATACTCCCCTGTTTCGTAGTTGTTAATTGACAAAACTAATCCTCCTCCATTTGACACTAGTTATCAACCCCTACAATTTACTATAATTGTTTCGATAAATTATATTCCTACAATCGTTTAGAACACGACTTTCACTTTGTAACTGAATTCTCTATTGTATCACTCCCTGTGGGATCAACCCCAACTCTTCGTTGAGTTTATACTAGATTTTGATCGCTTACATTTAGAATTGGATGAAGTATAGTTGAGCGTTATCATAGAGTAGTCACGTAGAACTGATCTTGACTTAGTGAAATTTTGTACTTGGACTTGAGTTCTACAAAAGAGGTATACAGACCATATAAGGAACGACAGACCATAGAAAGGTCTCGTAAGAAGTTGAACGAGTTTTTGGTTTTTGAAGTGGTTCTACGGTTGACTAGTACGATCCATAAAAATTTCTATAGATCGTAGGTCCAAACCGTAAAAGCCATCCGACAGTTATTTTTAAGGGTATTTTGGTCTATTCATATGCATTTAATGTTTATATTTTGTCGTTTTGACCATAATTTTAAGTCCTGTAACTACCCTTCTGTTCCTAAGTCTACCAAAACTCTGCCATTCTCTCAAACTCTTGATTTGGCTTTATGATTTACATTGGGATCTCCCTATTGTAGTTGTCAAAAGTCATTTGATTTTGTTGATTTTGAAACTAGCTTGAGAATTTGTTGAATAGTAATACCTTGTAGAGAAAGGATTTGATTCAATCTTGTTTGTGCATGTTCTCTAGAACATGCCCCAATGATATATTGCAACGCAGAATCCTAGATTTTACTTAGTCTGATAGATGAACCTATGCTCTTTTTTACTAGCCACACTACTCCAAATTTTCCCTCCAAATAAAGTGATCTTAGTCAGCTCTATTGAGCCTTAATCGAATTCTTTGGTCACCATGTCGCGTACCTTGCATATTTACAACTCTATATCTTGACACCCTCATGTCTCCTTAGTCGCCAATTATTTGTGATGTAGGCTAAAAGCCTGAGTTTGAGGGAGAAAAAGTAAATGAAGTTGAAATATAGGCAAAAATCTAAGTTTGGGGGTTCATGTAACAATGATACAATGAGTTTGAGTTGAAACCATAGAGAATCTTAAGCTTTAATTTGAAAAGTGCTAAAAAGATTTCATAAATGAAGAAAATCTAAAATTATTAGGTGCTAGCTCAATGTATTCACATGCCTCAAGTGAAAAGAAAATTTTAAGCTAAAAAAAGTGAATGTTGTAACAAGGGAGAAATAAGGTAGAAGGTAAAACTAAAAAATTATAGTGGTGCTAAAGTGAAAGGCAATGGAAGTATTAGGTGGGTATCTTAGTCACTTGACCAAACAATATCCTACCTTTTTCCCAAACCTAGGTTAAACCTGCAAGTATTGAGGATTTTGAGTCTTGTCAATCTACATTACTCGCAATCGACATACAGGGAAAGCATATGGATCAATGTGTATATACTTGAATTAAATTTTGAGAGTGAGCATTTTTGCAGGATCTATAATCCCTTGAATTGACATTAATTGTGTGTGTGATTCACTTTAATTTGAGTGACATTGCCTCCTTCATATGAATTGTCATGTCTTGATTTTAATTGATTTGCATGAATGTGACATATTTGTGTGAATCTCTCGGCAACCCAAGAAGGTTTATACCACTGACCTGAAATTCTTTAAGATTTGTACTTGAAAGAAAGATTGTCTCAGAATTGCACGTTAAAAGTATTTTGTTTGAAAAAGAGGAAACACATTTGTCTCATACTGATAGAACCAATGGTGAGTTGTGCTTATATAAATTCTTTTTTTTTTATTTTGGAGTATTTTGTTTATAATTATTTTGAATCAAGTATGTAATCATACAAATCATATATATTTAAGGTATAATTGAGCTTTAATCCTATTCTTAGTAAGTCTTTTGCTTGATAACAAGCAATACATCAAGTTTTGGGGTTTGATGAGTTGGTATTTTACCGACTCATTAGACTCCAATTCATGAATTATTTTCTTATTCTAATGCTAATTGAAGGATTTTTAGTGTATAATTCTCTTGGATGTAAGATTTTTTGGAAAGAGCAAGTTTGATGAATTTGAAGCCAAAAATCATTAAAGCACACCAACGACGGAATTGGTATCCTGTAGGATCTAACAAGCATCTCGATGGCTTGATTGGATCTATGCTACCTCAGTACCGGCAATGCAATTGATGTGGTACAATGATTGATCAGCAATTCACTGGTCCCAGCATAGACGCTCCTATAAGAACTGAAGGTAGAAGTGAGGATGCGACTAATACTTCACAATTTATGATCGGCGTTCCGCAGATCCAGCACAAGTCTGAAGATGGATGCTAAAGGGAAAAAACATAACTATAGAAAATAGTGCTTTATTTGGATAATTTCAAGGATAGAATAGGGATTTGTGTTGTTATGTACCATTATCTTCTTCCCATTTGGAGATAGAGAGAGAGGCAAATTATTGTGAAAATTATAGATAAAGGACAATGAAGAACTTTTTCGCTAGTAAATAAAGAAACCTCATATTTGTGTAAATCTAAACTTGGAATTCAATTTTTATTTATCAAAATTAACTTGGAATGGAGATTTGCTACTTGGCTATTGTCTCTATTTCTTCTTTTATGAGAAACTAGACCCTAAACTAGAGGTGTGTGTCCTAGATGGGGGTGCAAAACTTCAAATGAATATTTATTAATCTGCTCTAATATTGATTGTATGACATGAATCTATTGTTGTATTGAAGTTTTAATCTAAAGATCAGTGGTTGTAAACACTGATTGAGCTCTCTAACTTTATTTTGGCTTGGAAAAATAAAATGGAGTTGGGTAAGACTCAATAGTGGGGACTTGTTGAAATTACTCTATGGATTTGAGCAAGGGGTGGGATAATACGAGTGATTTCACATTTAATAATATGAGCTAGAAATAGTTTATCTACTCGAGCAATGTTTGGTGTTTTATTTTAAAGTGTCTTGGAGTTTGGATGAATCCAAGGGATAGTTGAGTGTTTATTAGAAGTTTTATCCAACCATACTTTTCTTTCTCAAGTGAAAATAAAGTTAAAGAGTTCAACCAATGTGTGCAACCATTAATTTATAGGTTGAACGTAGAAGACAATAATAGATCTATGAATGATAACTAATTTAAGATTAGTTAATCATTACCCATTCAAGTTTACACCCACATCATGCACACACACCTATTGAGATATTCATCTACTCATAAATAAGGAAATCAACAATATACCATCAAATGTATACTTTACTCCATTCATAATGTGTACCAAAATCAAATTCAAGCTTGGAGAAGTATAATTTTGAATTTTCTTCTTCAGTAAATAAAAGTTACTCTCCAATGTTTGTTCTCTATTCTGTACATGCAATAATTAAAACTATTCTAGATATCCCTTAATGAGAAGAAGATTATAATACATAATTACACAAAATTCAATGATATTACTTGAAACCTTTCAAAGCAATTTTTTAAGAATTAAGTATGAGTTTGCCCTTGACTTGCATTCTCGCAGGTGCAGAACTGTCTAGCTATCACGACCCAAAGTAGACCATAGACATAACATGATGTATAGAACCCCGAGAGGTCCTATACAAGCCACTTAGCATACATCATAAAATATAATAGAAGTAAAGAGTTCAAAATATAGTATTTCATACAAAAGGGTTTGATAAAAGCGGAAGTCTAGACCTAAGTCTCAAAGACATCTATTACATCATAAGAAAAGTGATTGTGACGTAACTCATACATCACATATAACGTCTCAAAACCAAAAAATACATGAAGTAAACGAATCTTGTCCCTCGAATCATGAGGTCTCCCCAATCTACAAAAGCTCAAAGGGTCAACTAGCCACGAGGATGGGGAATAGTAGCGTTGGACCCTACATTAGTGAAACAATGCAGGCACAAGTATGTGTTAGTAAATGGAATGTACTAAATATGATAGCAATGCATAAGAGTTTGGAAATCATGCTAAAAGGATTCTATATGACATGCAATGACCAAGCTAAATTATAAAATAACATGTTAGAAAAATAATTCTTAATCATGGTCAATGCAAGCTAAACATATTACAAAAGGAACTGTTAGATACTTTAGAAAGTAACCTTAGTTAAATATTGTGGGAAGTTTACCTTTGTTCATTATTGTGGAATGTTTAACTTTAATCGATCTAGACTATGTCACATATAACATGGAATGTGGTGTCTATCCCACACCAAGAAGAGATGTCCTTACTTGCAAAGCTAAGAACCATAAATTGGAGCGAAAGTGGATCCACTAGCTAATGTCTATCTTAGACAAACCTATGGTGGCACATAGTTATGGGACATGGGTAATCGCCGCTCGTCCACTCGGTGCTAAGCGGAAATCCCACGGAATAGTCATTACTCATGTTAATCTTAATATCCATGGAAATGCATAATTAAGTAGTCAATCCAAGCTAGAGTTCGTTTAGAATAGCCCGTTAATCTTGATTGATTCAACTTAGGTGACAAAACCTTTCAGCCTTATGAATCATTTTTGTGAGGAAACCCTTTCACAATCATATTTGAGTAGTATCGGATAAATCCTTCACAACAACAACCACAACAACAATAACATTGATTCTTTACTCTTAAAGCGACCTTAAATCATTTATATAAATTTCATAAAGAAATGCATATCTTCATAAATTAATCTTTCATAGTTCACAATCTTAATCATATGATCATAGAATAGAAATCATGGATCATGTGTTCATGTGAATTAAACTTAATAATAAGTAATTAATTCATTCATGCATGAAAGGATAGAAAACAATCAATTAGATCATAATTGAAAGGAACCATGAAGATTGAATAAAACCCAAACTTTGATTGGAGGATCTAACTGGTAAAATTGGACAATTTAGGAACCTTATGGATGAAAGGACTCCATAGGTGAATACTATCATACCTTAGCAATCAATGCCAACAATCGATGGGAAATGAAATTGGAGCTCTTCAAGCCAAATCCTAGCTTTCTCCTTCCTTAGTTCTTGAGAAAATTTTGGGGATGATCTAAGAGGGGATTTTGGAATTTTAGAAGAATGATTTAGAATGGATAGTTTGTAGGCTTAGAAGACTTATGAATTAAGATCAAAACGACCTATTCTACGCATTAATCGATTAGGGAAAAGACTAAAAATTTATGGACCGTACTTGTCAACAGTAAAAAATGATCAACGAACCTTAATTGACCAACTTTTTGACGGATCCCATGTACGGCTCGTAGGTCTTTCCACGGATAATTCATGCCAACCATAGAAACCAACTTTAAGCTTTAAAATTTCACTAAGTCTAGGGTCTCCTACGAGACCTATCAACGACTCGTACATGGAACGACGAGCCATGCTGGTGAACCATAAAAAGGGTACTAGGACTTATTTTGAAAATTTTATTTTCCCACTTCCTACGGTTGCCCTCTATGGCCCGTAAAAGCTTTTACATTACATAGATGGAATTCGAAGACACAGACACCAAACCAAAAGCTGCATTTTCCTTCTTTCCAAATTTGAGGTGTTGCAATATCTGCCCCTTGGAAACACTCATACTCGAATGGAACACAAGACACCATAAGGATGGTAGGAAGAAGATCTTACGGCCCAACATGAATGCAATCACATAAATGCACATATCCGAGGAGGAAAAATTGACTCCAAGATAAAGCATATCAAAAATATCATTTCCTAATCCCTATATGCAACTCATATGTAAATGCAAATAAATATGGAGAAATCAATCTAGTGAACTCATTTTCTCAAAAATTATGTTTTCATGAGCATGCATGCATGAGAAACATGAGAATGACTAAGACATAATGATGGATCATGAGGAACTAAATTCCTCAAGCTAAATTAGGGTTGGAGGGAAAGAGATGGGGTTAACGGGGCATTGCTTGTCCTCAAGTAAAACTCAAGATCAGCAATTCAAAAAGGATGTTTCAAATAGTGTTGCATAAGACTCAACTTGAATGCACACAACAAGACTCAATTTACTCATGCAATGATCAATTGTGCACTCAAAGATTCAAATTGTCACTCACCATTATCAAAGATACTCAAGTTCACAATACTTGCTTCAAATTCAAGTTCAAGCTCAACAAAGTTACTCAAATTCCCTCACAACAAAGATGATTTCCTATTCACACAAAGTTCTTCAACAAATTGTAGTTCCGGAATCACATACGACTCTCAAACTCACAAAGATGAAGACATGCATGACTTCACCCATAGGTTTTCCCTTATTTTCCAATCAACATTCGTTTCAGCTCACTCAAGATCACAAAGGTTTTTCAAGGCTTGTAACATGGATGAATGTAAATGTATGGTCATTTAGGCTCAGTGGATGTTACCTTCATGAAGTGTGGTCTGAACATCACTTTCTTCCTTGTCTTTGCCATTTTGGTCATGCTCATAATTCACCCCATTATTCAATTAATGAACTTTTGGATACCCATTTTTTTTGCAGCTTCCACTACTTTATTTCACAACTTTTTCATTCTTTTGATTTTGATTTTGTCACACCTCAAATCCCATTAAGACGGATAGGCACCCGATGCCCTAAAGGCCCGAGAGAACCAACATTTAATGTAACACCCGTATCCAGAACAGACCAAAATGCAGACTTTGAGAAGTTGCAGGTGCAACCCACGGTTGCCATCCACGGACCGTAGGTCAGACCACGGCCCGTGCTGGTGCTCCGTGGTTCACCACTGCAACCCCTCTCCAAACCCAGC